>JAHHZJ010009569.1:0-30593 GCA_021437245.1 Aegilops speltoides
AATTTAGGAGTGATCCAACTAATGCATAGGTAATTATGATGGAGAAACCACATCTTTATAAAATAATCAAATGCTCAAGATAAGTAAAACAATAAATGAAACAATTTTAAATGTCTCTTAAATGATTAAATTATTGCAAACCACTTTTCATATACAAAAATAATTGTGGCGTTGGTTGTAACTACTATTACTAATTTAGGTGCTAGCAGTTTTTGTAAACCTAGATTAACAAAAAAAAGTAAAATAAGGTAAAAGCAGAAAAGAAATAAAATAAAAGAAAAACATTTCAAAATTAAACAAAGAAAAGAGCCCCCCGGCCAACCAAAATGGGCCAGTTGGCCACTTGACGCACGGCAGCGCCTCTAACCACTATCTAGAAACCTAAGGCATCTCAGCCGTTGCCCCCGGGCCTTAAAAAATCGCCCCAACAGCTGAGCAGCGACACTCAGCTGAGGCGGTTTTGCATCGCCGCCCATCGCCCCAGGCGAAATGGCCCACTTTGCAGCCCAATTTAAAGAATAAGCCCATATGGGCGAGAATAGGCCCATATTCGGTGGTTTAAATCTGTCTCGACGTTCAATTATCAACATAATTATTCCTTATCACATATTTCATCAGAAAATCAAATACTTGACAAAATAGTACAACAACAAATAGTTCAATACAAATTATATAGTTGACAAATAAAACTCGTATTTCATCTTGGCGTCCCCTTGAGCCTCCATAGGTGCTCAATCAGATCTTCTGCAGTTGATGATGCACACGTGGTCTCGGATCTCTTGGCGTATCTTGAGCAGGCGGTCCAAGTTGCTAGGTGGTGATCAACGACTAGAGGACCCTACGTAGTATGGTTCGATGTCCAAAAGCAGGAAACCTTTGCAACCGTTCTTTGTCATTGTGAGTTCTGGCATACCAAAGAAGTGCCAAATCGGAGGTCTGTGTGGCTACCGCCTCAAGCACCACTGCTGCAACCGCCTTTGGCGCCTTTGTACATCCGCCAACCAAATGGGCGGTTCTTCCATTTCAATGCATGCGATCGATGCTTCCAAGCATCCGAAATCCTCTTGCTGCATTCAAGGCTAGGATCGGCGGTGTCTTCCGCATTGGGTGCTCTCAAGTATTATGGCCCAAACACGCCACCTTTGCCCGCAGAACTTGTAGAAACACTCTATGCTGGTGGACTCGGCCATGCACCCATAGTCGTCGAGTGAATCCTTGGGAGCTCCATATGCAAGCATCCTCATCCTTGTCGTGCCAACGGATGGAGGTGAATCCAAGAAGCGCGGTCAATCCATCTTGCACTTGAATAGTTGTCGAACTCCGGATGGAATTCACAATCTTGAGGAAAACTTCGGCTCATCGAATTGGCCCGAAATGTTCTCCGCCATGAAGTGGAGCATGGCGAAATCGTCGATAGAGCATCCGTAGCCTTCCCGAGCGATGCGGTTCTTTGCTTTCACCCGCCCGGGGAGCCACCTCGACCCGGCTTTTCACCTCGCCCGATGGTGGCGGCGGCAACCTGGAATGCTCTTCTTCACGGGCGTCGGCTGCGGCTTCCTCCTCCCAGCGGGCGACTCTTCCTCCTCCCGGAGTCCATCGCCGGTCGGTCAAACGCCGAACACCTTGCGCTTCGTGGGCGTGTACCCGCCGTTAAACCGCCTTCGTGGCGGAAGCGGTGGCAGCACCGCCCTAGTCTTTGGGGGAGGGGCTGCCCCTTTGGCCGCTGCTATTTCCGGGGAATGGCTATCTAAGGCGGAGTGGGCCAGGACCGTCGCCCGGGATACAACTAGTGGTGGCCGGTTGGGTCGGGGCGGGGAAGAAAAAGCTTTTCCCCAGCCGGTGTGGGCAGGGCCTTTCACTGGCCCGGGCCCCAATGGCTCCCAGTGGGAGTTGACTTGTGCCGGGCGGAAAAAAGGCCCGACCGGGATTTTGGCGTTGAAGGGTGTTGGGCCGTTTTTCGGTGGCCGGTGAAAAAAATGGGGAGGAGGGCCTTCTTGGGGGCGGCTGGAGATGCCCTACTTGTAACCCCACTTCCCCATGTCTCTCCCGTTCTCCCCACCCTCATTTGGATCTGGATGGCTGATCCCCCTCGCTCCTCAGCTGCCACACAAGCCAGCGTTCATTGGCGGCGCCTTGCCCCGCCCGTCGCCTCCTACCTCCCGCCCGGCGACCTCGCCCCTCACCCCGCGTCCCCATCCTCCTCCCACCCCATTGCGCCTGCCTCTCCGGCGCCCTTGGCCCGCCCGTCGTCCTCGTCCACCTTCTCGTTGGATCGACCTCGACTCCTCCCACGGACGTGACCTCGGCTCCTCCCAGGCCTTTGCCGGTCCCCCTCACCTGTGAAGTTCCCCCTATCCTCGCGCTCCCTCAGGTTCGTGGGAAGCGAGCACCTATGGGGCAGGGCCCCTTGGTCTGGCCGGGGGGCGGAGGTGTGAAAGCGGTCGGCGAAGGCCTGTTGGGGATTTACCCAGCCCGGAGCTCCGGAGAGATAAAACTCCTTGCTGCTTTGTGTTTGTATTTTGTTCTTGCTTTCGGCGTGGGTATCTTTGTAGTCTCGAATGGTGGCCGAACCCCTTTTCTTGCGGGCCTCCTTTTTATAGTCTAAAGGGTCACCGACAGGTAGCAAAGAAAGGGTAAAAGGTAAAGCGTGGGTTGGTACAACCACTATCTGATGTCCCTACCTAACTTTCGGGCGGGGAAAAGGGCATTTAATGCCCGTTCGATCGCCAACGGTGCAGGAAGCGGCCAAAGGCCACCGATACGATGGCCTCCCCGCGGCTCCATCGTACCTCGCCCTCTGGGCTGCCGGCCGCCCCGTGTACCGGAGGCGATCTGGGCGACCCGTCGTCGGGGTGGCTTTGGGCGTGGGCGATGGTCCCGCGGCAAGTGCCTTGCAGGGTCTTATCTTTCGCACCCCTTGCCGCTTCGTTGGGTCTTTCCGGAACCTTGAGCGTCGCGGCAAGCTTTCTAAAAGTGCCTTGGTTGGCCTTCCCGGCAAGCTCCTCTTGCGGGGTCTTATCCTTCCGGCAAGCTTCTCTTGTGGGGCCTTGTCTTCTCGATTAACACTTTGTTCTTGAATGGCGGTAAAATAGGAATGGGAGGTCTTGGCGGGCCCGGCAAGCCGCCCAGGGAGCCTTGTTTCCCGTGCCAAATTGGGTACTAAAATACCCCTATTTTAAATCAAGCAGGAGCCCGGGCCTGGTCCATACAGTGCCGGCGCTCTTGGGCCAGGCCCAAAACAGGGCAGGGCAGCGCGCGGCTTGGGTCCCAAATCCGCTCCGTATCCACTTTGTGGCCTCCCGTGGCGGCCGCGTCAATCGGCGGCGTGGGAAGATCGTGGGCTGTATTTTAATCCGAAATGTATAGCGTTCGCCTCTCCTGTTTATAGCGGAGAAAGCAGGCCGTTCCCCCACCCGCGACTTCGGTTCCTTCTCCAAAGCTCCCCGCTCTCCTCCCCCGCAAGCGAAAAGGAAGCGTGCTCCGCCGCCCGTCGCCGTTAGCCGCCCCCGCTTCGCGCTCCCCGCCCCTTCCGCCATGGCTCCGAAACCGGCAAGGCAAGGTCGGCCAAGCGTTCCTTGAGGCGCTCGAAGGAAGTGCTTTTTCCCGCCGAGCTCACCCGGCCTTGGGAGGATTCTACCTCTTAGTCGGCGGAGGCAGGGCGCATCCACGCCTGGCGGTGCTTCCTGAGGCTTCCTCGAAGCGGTGCCCAAAAAGGTACTATTTCTTTCGGTGTTCTTCTATTGGGGATCGCCCACCTTTTTGGACTTCTTACTGCGACATCATGAATACCTCGGGTTTCATCTTCTTGATTTCACCCCAGCCCTTACGACAATGGCGGTTTCGCCCTCTGCTGAGAACTTCATTGGCGTCCACCAAGTGTTGCTCTTTTTAGCCATTATTTCACCCCGGAGAAAGGAGCCATTGGCTGGTGGAGTCGCTTGGACCTCCACTTCGGCATGATGGAGGTGTATCTGGGGCGAGCTCCATGGCAAGTGGGATAGTGGAGGCGGAATGGTGCTGGATCTATGATGCCAATCCGACCATTCACCAACCTGCGCCCGAGGCTTGGGTAGTTTGGGCCCGGCGAAGGCTCTGTGGCCCAGACGATGAAGGCAAGATTGCCACCCCGAATCCTCCGGTTAGGGCTTGCAGGCTCCTGGCCGGAGGCGGTGGTAGCAATTTCCTTGGTCGCGCCGCCCCTCTGCGGAAGAAGGAGGCCCTCTGGCAATTTAGCGGCCCGGCCCGGATATCATGAGGCTGCGCCCGGGCCTCAATTCCTTCCACGATTACGGGCTTGGGGGATCTTTGAGGGAGCTGTTCAAGCATGGCGCCAACCATCGAGTGGTTCGGGCCGCGGCGTCATCCCATTGTCGCAACTCCCGGTAGCGATCGCATCTTATAAATGATGCAGTCCGATTCGCGGGGATAATCTCAACTTGGATGGAGCCCCCGGCGGCGTCGTGCGGCAATTCTTGATGGCAGCGGACGTAGCAGTCAAGCGAAAATAAGCTTCTCACCGCGCCACCCCGAAAACAAACGGTACATCGCCCGGGAGGGCGAAGAAAGCGGGCGGCCGCCGCCTTGGGTCGGCTTCCGGTTGGAGGGCGGGGCGGTGGCCGAGCCTTGCACGAGGGAGGGGACTTTCTTTGGAGAGGTGGTTGGCGGAGGGCCGAAGCGAACGGCGAGCCTGCCGAGAACGCAGCGGACCGTCTTGAAAGCTTGCGGGAGGACCCCACGCAGCCCCAATTCCAACCAGAAGGCGCCTCCGTCGAGTTGGAGATATTGCGAGGGCAAGCGGGCCCGCCAACAGGCCCGTGGGACCACCTCCACCAGCAAGAAACTTTGTTGCCCAGGGGAGGGTCCCGGGCTTGCTTGAAGGCCCGGGGCCCGGGGCCTCCACACCGATCCGCAGCCCGGCAAGCGTCGAAGGAGCCTACTCCTCCGCCACACAGCCGGAGAGGTCGGGACCCGACCTCTTGGGAGCTCAGATGATGAAAGAGGAGGAGGAGGAGGAGAAGGGCTTTCTTCTCCTGTTCTTGATTTTCTTTGATCTTTGTTGTTGTTTTGTCTTGTATCTAATTTGCTTCTCTCGAATCCTGTTCTATTTAGGGACTCTGGCCGAGAAGGCGGCCCGCCAAGGTCCCGTGGTTGTCATCGGGGGCGATCCTGCTTGTGATGGCGGAGGACCCGTCAGAGACCACCTTAGCCGGACCGATTCCTTCTCCTCA
The DNA here is from genome assembly GCA_021437245.1 of Aegilops speltoides. Classification (NCBI taxonomy): domain Eukaryota; kingdom Viridiplantae; phylum Streptophyta; class Magnoliopsida; order Poales; family Poaceae; genus Aegilops; species Aegilops speltoides. The sequence goes on from JAHHZJ010009569.1 coordinate 5,229, forward strand.
CAAGGCCCCCAGCACAGCCCCGGCGTAAGTGTTTGGTTCACTTTCGTAAGTAAGCATTGGGTGCTTCTTCTTTCTTGACATCTTGATTGCTGATTTATTCGTTAGGAGGGAGCGGGCCCATCGAACAATCGGGGAACCGCCCGGTCTTTGGCCCGACTCGCCGCCAAGGCGATTCCCCGACAAGGGCGGCTCCCGGCAAGGGAAGGGTCCCGGCAAGGGGCCGGAACAGTGAGCCCTTGGTGGAGGAGCCCATCGTCCCGAGCCAGCCCGGGGTAACCTTTGGAAATCTTCCCTTGGGTTCTTTTTGATCTTCTTCCTTCTTTTTGGATATTTGCTTGACTTTTCTCCCTCTTCTGTCCTCGGATCCCCCTCTTCAGACCCAATGGGCCGGGCCTTTAGGGCGCATCGGCAATCACCGAAGCCCTTGGCGAGGAAGGGCCGGTTGATGAACCCGGAAATGGAAGAAGCCGAAGGCTCTTTGGTCCGAGGGAATGGCGAGGGTCCGGGATCATCTTGGCACCCGGAGGGCCCAGGGGCCGGGGTCCTGCACCAACCCGACCCCTCCGCGGGCCCGGCTCGGGCCCAGAACCTGAAAGGGTGGGAATACTCAACTTCCTGGCGGGCTGAGCCGGTGGGGGTTTGTGGGGCCGCCTTGGGTGGCGGTTTAAGCGAATGGGCGAAGGAGGAACAAGCTCTCGGGAAGTTGGTGTCCTCTACCGCCGCCCGGGCGAAGCTTGAGTCCGGAAGCGCTTTCATGTGGCGGGAGTTGACATAGAAGCATCGGAGGAGCTCAAAACCCCGGGAGGCCCTCCGATCCATTGCGGAGGAAGGCCAACTTGATGAGTCAAAGAAGGCGTTTATCTGGAAAAAGGTGGGCGAGGGATGAGGCTTCGCCGCCGAGAGATGTCGGGGGGAAGGTGGGCCGGAAGAAAGTGAACTGGACAGCCACGAGGAGGAGCTCGGCCTTGGGAAGCGATCCTTGGTGGGGCGCTCAAGGAGGCAAAGGATCTTTGTCGCGGCCTAGAAGGCCGCCAAGAAAGAGTTAGAGGAGAGGTGGGCGGGGGGCGGATATGGGAAAGAAGAATGAAAAGCCGCCTCCGGTAGCGAACGAAAGGATGCACTTGCCCATGGCGATTGCAAATTCAACTCGCCGAGAAGGTCAAAGGCTGAGCGCCTCCAAGGACTCAAGCCTGATCGAGGCTGGCTGGCCACCTTGGCCAGACCGGGGCCGCCAAGAGGCAAGGGATGACGAAGAAAGGGCTCAAAGGGACAAGGAGGCTGGCGGCGAGGGCCGGAGACCCGGAACACCTTGAGGCTCTGGTGGAGCTCGGGGAAGGACCCTCTCGACATTCTTTGCATCCATCGGCGAGGTGGCGGAGCTGGACTTGGCGGGCTTTGGGTATTCCTCGGCGAGAACCTCCGCCCGAAGCACTCTTTTCTTCAAGGGTGTGGTGACGGCTCTCCGGCAGCTCAGGAAAGGATCCGAAGAAGGCTGGCCCGACAGTCGCGTTCTCGCCAAGGTCTTGGAGAAGGTGTTGGTGAAGATACTCTTTGCAACCCGGCCGGCCTCACCCGCATCTGAAGAAGCTGGGTGGTTGGATCTTGAAGAACTCAAAGCCATTTCGCACCCATTGTGGACAAGGTGAATGAGGTCGGGAGGATCGGACGGCGGTGGATTAGGCCACCTTCTTCTCCCTTTTCTTGCTTTGCTAGATATGCCATAGGAACAACCCATTAGAGCAGCGGAAGTTATTTATTGTAATATAACTTTAATAGGTACTATCATTTTATGTTACATCCTTTGTTTGATTCCATTCCTTGTATGTTTTACCCTACACTTTTAGGGAACTTGCGGTGGGAACAACGCTTGGTTTGAAGTCTTGGCATCACAACTTTTTGGGGTGTTGCCTCCGACAGAAACCTTGGGGGCTAGTCGCCACACCTTTCATTGTTGGCCGGACTCAAAACAAAGTAAGGGCCCTTGCCACAGCTTGGATTCTCTGCGCGGTTTTTCCATACAAGGCATGATCGTTCAAGAATATAACTTAAAAATTTAAAACTTTGTGCTCAAACTTTGGCCAAAGCTTTTACGTAAATCGTGTCCGGCAAGGCTAGATTCCTTTGAGCGATGCAGGTCCACACCTTTATCTTCTCCTCCCCTGGTGAACTTGTGGGGGAGGAATCTTCTTTGAAGAAGAAAAAGCGAAAATAATGATATGGAACCTTAAGCTCGTTAGCTTAGGGGGCGGTGTTGCACAAAGTGTCGGACAATACATGCTAAAGAGAAAAAGGCATGAAATTTGACAACTTTTGGCATAGCATATGATCTTTATTTATGCATGGTTTGCTTGGGCTTTGTACAAAGGGTTACATGCAACAGCCAAAGTTTGTACAAAAGGTGGTTGGGGCAGGGGCCCGGCCCGCGTTATGGGTAAAACTTGGAAGATGCTCTATGTTCCAGGTTGCTCACCGGAATGCCATCTTTGGTCTCAAAGGCGGACGGCGCCGGGCCTAGTGACTTGTTTCACCCGATAAGGGCCTACCACCTCGGCGTCAACTTTTGGAATTCTTGGCGGATTGAACCGCCAAGAACAAGGTCGCCTTCCTCGAAACCGGCATTAACTTTGCGCTATGGTAGCGGTCAAAGCTTTTTGTGAGCGGCTCGCCCCGGCAACTGAAAGGCGATCCTCCTCGGGAGCAGCGCGTCATCTTCCCAGCTGCTCTTGCTCAAAACTCATCATAAGCGAGCACTCGAAGGCGATCCTTATCTGATTCCGTGGGGAGAACTGTACGCTCCATAGACTAGAGCAAAAGCGTCAATCCGATGGCTCGGTTTGGCGTCTCTGATCGACCAAAGAACCCAGCGGCTCCTCGATCCAATTTCTTCGCACTTGTGCAGCCTATCGAAAGTTCTTGGCCAGCCCGCCAACGCCAGTGTTGCCCTCTCCCTTGACCGTTGCTTCTCGGGTGAGCAAGGCGAAGCAGATCTTGGCCCAAGATCTTGGGCGTCTTCATGAAGGTGCGGCTCGTGGTTGTGTGCCATTTCGGTGATGATCCTGTTAGGGACTCAAACGCAAACAATTGACCTTGAAGAACGGCTGCTGATTGTCTTGTCACCTTCCTCAGTTCCACTTGAGCCCCTTTGTGAACTTGTCGATTGCAGCGTACAAGTACTCAAAGCCCCGACAACTTCGGGGAAGGGGCCGATAATGTCGAGCCCCAAAAATGGCCAGGATAAAGGGTTGTTTGGAGAGGTTGAGCTGGTTGATGTATCTGTTGGAGTGGGCCTTGCCGCTTCACACTTGGTTACTTGTGCGATTGCATCCCGGAGGGTGTGGAAAAAAACCTTTTGGGAAGCCTTGCCGGCAAGTGCTCTTCGAATGTGGTGACCAATATGCCTCCATGTATCTCCGCCAAGCTCCTGTCCTTCTTGGGAATGCACTTCAATTTCACTCCGTTGAATCTTCTTCATGCAGTATGTCATCGACAAACTGGTACATACTTGATTCCGGGTACTCTCTGCTTCTTTTGCTCTTGGGAAGTTCTCCTGTCTGAAGGAAATGGACTATTTTTGTGCCCATCCGGAGCTTGTGGCCCGACAAGGACTAAAGGCGCCAAATCCTCCGGGAACATTCCCTTCTCACGGCAAGAATCGGATCCTGGGGGCGTGATCTCCCCGGCAGCGTGTCGGGACAAACCTTGTCGGGGGCGTTCCCAAGAACAAACCCTAGGGCTTGTCGGGCGGTGCTCCTCGGCACTTTGTGTTGATCCCGGGACCTTCTTGGCGGCGGCCTTCTGTTGGGAAAGTATCTCCGGTAACCAACTTTCTCTTCTTGATGCTTCTTGTTGATGGTGTGACAATTGGTTGAGTCGGCTTGAGCACAAAAATTCCTGGTTCCATAGGTAACTTGGTCGGCACACTTTGTGGGCCATCTTGTCATTCCGAGCTCTTGGAACTGTTCCATCTGGGCCTCAAAATGTTCTTCTAGCTTCCTCACTTCATCAATGTAAGGCTTCCATCAACGGACTCCGATAATCTTTGTTTACTTGACGGACGACAAGCTGGGAGTCACCCCGACAATAAGCTTCTTGATCCCAAGTTCCCCAACGATCTGAGTCCGGCAAGCAAGCCTTCATACTCTGCGTATTGTTTGTTGCTTGCTCCTTGGGAAAGTGCATGGACCCACGTCTTGAGGTGCTCTCCGGTGGGTCGACAAGTAGCACACCCTTGCCGGCGCCAGAAAGGCACCATCAAAGTACATGATCCATTCTTTGCTGCTTCCTTGCGGGATGCTCTTCTCGAATTTCTTCCATCGGTGTTGGCGTCCACTTCTGCTATAATTTCGCCAATGCTCGGCTCGATAGTTGAAGTACTTTCAAACTTGAGGCCAAAGCTTGACAATTCTAGTGCCCACTCGGCAATCCCTGTTGCCTCTGGATTCTGCAATATCCTCTTTAAGGAGCGGTGACAACTGTGATCTCATGTGCTTGAAAGTAATGGCGACTTCCTCGAGGCCATGAGAAGGCGAAAAGCAACCCCAGTACCTTGATCTTGCCCCTGCGGAAGGGGCCGACAAAAAATGGGCGGTTTGCACCATCTTCTTCTTTTCTCTTCTTGTGGCTGCCAATCCATCCTTGCGGAATCGGAACTTGTCGGAAGCCCCCCTTGTCTTGGATTAAACCATGGGCTGGCTCATCATCCACCTCCCTCTCCCAACTAACGAGCACTAACCACTTGATTGGTTGCCGCTAGATAAGCGCAACTTCTCTTGTGGCAAGGTGCGACAAGTGTTAGTCGAGGATAGGATCTCTTAGGTCTCAGGCGCGCCTCCGCTTCGGGTCCATTTCATTGGACCTGCCTTTTCAAAATTTTGAAAAATGGCGGGCGCTCAGCAGAACAGAGATGAACCTCTTGAGGCCAAACGCGGCCGGCAAATCTTCGCACATCCTTGGCCCGGTGCTTCAATCTGCTCGATGGCCTTGATCTTGTTGGGGTTGGCCAATCCCCTCAGGGCTAAAGAACCGAGAAGCTTGGGAAGGAACTCAAACACCACTTCTCGGGGTTTAACTTGAGATTGATCTTGCGATTTGCAAAGTCTCATCCAAATCTTGGATCAAAGTTTCTTGTCCTTGCTCTTGACCACTATGTCATCCATGTAAGCTTCTACATTTCTGCGTTGTGGCTCAAAAGCATGATGACTACTCTTGCAAATGTTGAACCCGGCATTCTTTAGTCCGAAAGGCATCCAAGTACAAGCAATCGTGCCACATGGAGTAATGAATGCGGTTTCTCTTCATCCTCTTCGCCATGAAGATCATTGATATCCCGGTATGCATCAAGAAATGGGGATCAATCCTCCGTGGAGTCGACAATCGGTCATGCGCGTCAAAGGAAATGGATCCTTGGGACAAGCTTTATTAACATTAGTGAAGTCAATACAAAGCCTCCACTTCCGGTTGCTTTGGCCCGCACTCTTGGATTGGCTAACCCGTTGGATGGAGTACTCTCGGACCAAGCCTCGCTTCCAATTTTGATCTCTTACAATGAACTCTTGGCGTTCTACCTTGCTTCGACTCTGCCTTGGCCGGGCCGCGTGAGGCGGGCCAAGGTGGTGCTCAATTACTCACGGGAGCCCGGGATGTCGGATGGTTGCCATGCAAACACCCGACATTCGCCCATAAGAAAAACGGCGGGCTTTCCTATTTAGGGTCAAGCGTGGCACGATGGTGAAGGTACCACCGTCCCGTCCTCCTTTGGGCCACTTTCTTGGTCTCGGTGAAGCTTTCTTTGCCTTCTTGTACTTGCCGGTGGAGCTTCGATGGTGCGTCCTCGATGGTAGCGCCCCGAAGAGGTGCGCTTGCGGAGTGGGCATCGAGCTACTCTTGCGGACTTGGTCTTCTTCTTCTTCCCAGGGGCTTTAGCGGCAAGTGGCTTGTGCTCTCTGGGCTCTTTGCTTCCAGTAGATCTTGTCGGTCTGAATAAGTGCATCCCTCTTGTCCCATGGGCCGAAATAACACTTTCGGACCGGGCATCTTGAGCACATTGGGCGTAGTGAGGGCTGCCATGAACTTGGCGGGGGCGGAAGTATCCCATTGTAGGGCAATGGGAAATCAGCAACATCAAATGTGACTCTCTTGTTAAAATTCAGCTCGTTGCCAAAAGTCCTGGCGATGTGATCTTCCCCCTTGCTCCTTCCGGGTTGATTCCTTGAAAAGGTACCGTCTCTTGAGCTTCGTGTTGGGGGATCCGGAGCTTATTGAGCACCCGGGAAGAGATCAATTTAAGCCCCCGCCCGTCAACCAACATCTTTGTGACCTTGAGGTTGCGGATGGTTGCGAAACCAACATTAGCAACCCCGGCCGTAGTGATCCGATCAGGGTGATCCTCAACATCAAAGACAATGGGCGTCTTGGACCGCCTTGGGGCTTGTGCGATTCGGATGGTTCTCGCATTTACCTCCCCACTCCTTTGCTTGAGTTGGCGGTGCGAGGTGTCCGGAGAAACACCCCGTCAACGCCTAAAACCTCCCATTAGAAACTCTTGGTGTCGGTCTCATCTTCCTCCATCTCATCATCTTCATCTTGTCTTTCCTTGGCGGCCGGGAGGTTCTTTCCTTGCCCCTTGGCCTTGCCGGTGCCCTCCCGGGGGGGCTTCTTGCGGATCCTCCGCCCCCCTAGGCCTTCTCCTTGTCGCGGCGCTCATATTCACTTTGTAGCTCGCCATCTGCTCAACCTTCTTGCAGGCTTGGGGTCGTGGCCCTTGGTGTGGTGGATCTTGCGATCTTGCCGAAACCGTCACGCTTCCGGCCACCACGGCCTCGGGAGTCACCGGCTTTGACCTTGTCGGAACCTCCTCCGTTCTTGGGACTGCTCCAACTAGCACATCCTTAGCTTTCCTCTTTACATTATTCCGCCTCCGGTTCTTCTTTGCGGAGGGCATCCTCCTTGTCGGATCATACGCTCCTGCATTCTCTCCGGGGATTTTCCTCCCTCCTCGGCCCCCTTGCCGGCGGGCGTATAGCTCCTGAAATCTCTAATCTTGCACATCGCCATCTCCTCCCTCATCCTGCGATTCGCCCGTTCGATGGAGCCTGCTAACCTTGGGCGGGGTGGACGTCCAAGGATTTCCTTTTTGGCTGAATCTCTTATGTTTACTTGGGCTGTCCCTCCTTCAGGCGAGCAAATGAAGATCGCTCTCAGCCATGGGGTTTGTGGCCGCTGTGAAGCGCCGACAAGGATAGCCTTAGTCCCCGAAAGATGGAGTTGTCCGGCAAGTGCATGAGCCAAGATCGGCGTTGGGCTTGAGCACCCGGCGGGGAAGTAGTTAGCAAGGATCTTCTCGTCGCGTCCCCGATGCTTTGCACCGCGATGGTGTAAATTTGAGGGAACTCCAACGGATGTATCCTGCCGTCATACTTCTTCGGGCCCGTCGGTTTAAGTTCTTGGTCTTTAGGCCCTTTGGACTGCCGCGGCTCACGGGTGAGCGGGGGCAACCTACGCGTCTGACCGTCGCTGGTTCCCCCGGGCGTGCATATCGACGTGGGCCCGGTCGTTGGTCGATTGGCGGCGCTTCTTCTTTTCGTCGATCGGAAGCATCCTCGTGTCGTCGTTCTTGGAGGCGTGGTTGTTGATGAGGACTCCGGGGTCAAGGCAGTGGAATCGGTGTCGAGGTTGGCGGCCCGGTGGATCTTGGCCTTGGGAAGGGGTGCGGTGGTGGCACCCCCATCGGTCTTGTCGGTTATTCCCTTGCGCTGGGCGTCTTCCAGGGCTTGATGTGCTTTCGATTGCGGGGCTTGTCGCGGTTGGCGAAGCCGGCGAGGCTCTTAATCATACCCTCTAATCGTCGATATTATGCATGGAGGTAATCTAAAAGTGGGCCAGGCTTCCTCTGAGTCTTTGGCGGCGGTGGCGAGGGTCGGGATATTCTCGGACTCCCCAAGCTGGGTTGGAAGGAAGGTACCCGTCTGGGGACCGCACCTCACTGGTGCCGACATCTTTGGCGTGCATCTTGGTCTTGAGCGTCTCGCGACCCACCAGGCCTTGTTCCAATCCGAGCACGGTGCTAGGGGGCAAATGGCGTTGTCGATCTTGCACCTCGAGAGGGAAGTGCGGTGGATATCCGGGCCGCTGAAGCTTGCGGGGCCTTGTCCTTGGACCGGTGACGTGAGTCCCCGTCCGAGCCCACTCCTCCGGCGTCCACCCCCGCCCGTTTGCTCGGTGGCGGTAGGATAATCGCCGACGGAGGAAGGCCACCTCGAAGCCTTCTTCTTGGTGGCATGTCGATGAAAGATGTTGATGTGGCGGGAGGCCGGATCGGGATCGCCTGACCTCGATGCCCCCTACAGCGCGCCAAGATTAGGGGGAAGGGCGAGCACCTTGGGGCAGGGCCCTTACGGTCCGGCGGGGAGGCGGAGGTGGGAAAAGCGGTCGGCGAAGGCACCGAAGGTTTACCCGGCCGACTCTCGGAGAGATAAAACTCCTCTGGCTGCTTTGTGTTTTATATTGTTCTTGCTTTCGGCGTGGGTATCTTTGTAGTCTCGAATGGGTCGACCCAACCCCTCTCGTGCGCCGGGCCTCCTTTTATAGTCTAAAGGGGTCCCCGGCGGTGCGAGGAAGAAAGGGGTAAAAATTAAACTTGGGGTTAGTACAACCACTATCTCTGATGTCCCTACCTAACTTTCGGGCGGGGGGACAAGGGCATTTAATGCCGTCCGTGCATTGATGCGAGAGGCGGCGAATTGGCACCGATCGCCCCGATGGCCTCCTTGTCGGCTCCATGCTCCACCTCGCACCTCCGGGCTGGCGGCCCGCCCGTGCACAGGCGATCCGGGCGGCCGTGGTCGGGTGAAGCTGGGCGTGGGAGTGGTAACCGCGCCCGGCAAGTGCCTTCGCGGTCTTCTTTGCACCTTGCCATGCTTCGTTGGGTCTTCGGGGCAGGGCGTCGCGGCAAGCTTTCTAAAATGCCTTGGTTTGGCCTTCGACCAAGCTCCTCTTGCGGTCTTGTCCTTCCGGCAAGCTTCTCTTGTCGGGGCCTTGTCTTCTCGATTAACACTTTGTTCTTGAATGGCGATAAAATAAGGAATAGCCGGAGGGTCTTGGCGGAAGCGGCAAGCCTTCCCAAGGAAGACAGCGGCTGCCCGTCACCTGGTTGGGTACTAAGGTACCCCTATTTTGTAACCGACCTCCGCCCATGGTCGTCGTTCCTCCTTGCGCGCTTGCCATCGTGACGGCCCGTCGAGCTCTTTCCCCCCCATCCGGTCGCCATGGACCCAGCAAATGCGTTATTTCTTTGCATCATCGCCCCCCCGTGACCTCGCCGCTGTCGAGGCCTTCGCCCGGGCCTTGCCCGCCTCTCCCAGCCACCTCCCGTTATTTGCCACCGTCGTCCTTGCCACCCGCCCCCAGGCCATCGCCTCGGCATAACTCCAAACCCACTTTCCCTCCTGGCTTGCGGCACCCTCTGGCCGCCCGGTCCCACGTCCAGGGCACATGTCCCAGCGTGGCGAGGCCGCGCTGGTCCGCCCTAACCCCTTGGCCCGTGCGCCCGTTCGCCCGATCCACTAAGGCCCACAGGTCTATGGGAGGCCCACCCCAAATGTTATTAAAAAATAAATAAAAGAATAAAAATAAAAATAAATGTAATTAACAAAGTAATTAATTAATTTAATTAATCATAATTAGATTAATCTAATTCTTGATTAACCTAATTAGCTTTAGTTAACTAATCGATCGATGATAGCCGGAACCCCGTCTATTTGACGATCGACACCTCTTTGTTGGGCCGTCATCTTGGAGAGTTGATGCAATAGTACTAATTTGAATTAATTTAATAATAATAAAATAGAAAATGATTTTAAAACTTTAAAAATTAATTATAAACCAACCGTAGTTTGGATGGAAAACTTTGTACATGAAAGTTGCCCGGCAAGAGGCAAATCGGAATCAGGCCCGTTAAATTACGCGTCCCTAGCATAGTGAACCTGCAACATTTCACCGGTTCATCGTAAAAGCGAAACACCGGGGATACTTTCCGGATGTTTTCCCCTTAAGTATCACCTCCCTTGGCGTTAGGTCACCTCTAGCAAGCGTATTGCCATCTAAAGCTTTGTGATACTTTGATTGCTCTGTTATTTATTGTATTCCCCCTCCGTTACTTCTTTCGGTGACCCCAAGGCTGCAGGCGACCCTAGTTCGACTATGGTGTTGGGACCCCTCCTTGCCGGAACGGACCAAGGGCCCCCTTGATCACGGATATCCCTATTCTTCTCCTTCTTTGCTTGCATTAGAGTAGTGTAGCATCTTCTTTTTTGATTAATCCTATTACATTGCATTGCCTTCATTGTTTCTACAACTGTTGATACCTTATCCATAATCCTAAATGCTTAGTATAGGATGCTAGTTTATCATCATTGGCCCTACATTCTTGTCGATGCGCCATGCTATACTATCGGGGTGATCACTCGGGTGGTGATCACGGGTATATACTTATATATACATACTATAAAGATGGTGACTAAAGTTGGGTTGGCTCGTTGAATACCCATGTGATTGGTTAAGGGGCTGAAGCGACAGGTGGCTCCATCCCGGTAGAGGTGGGCACAGGTTCGTGACCCTCATTTGCTTTGGCGGCATAAGCGGCAGGCAGGTTGAGACCACCTAGGCGAGAGGTGGGCACGGCACTAATCGGCATCATGGTTACTTCAAAATAACAACCACTTGAGATCTTGGTATTTGATCGAGTCGGCCACTAGCCTATCGCACTAACCAACTCGTGGGAAAGATATGGGCACTTTCGATGTCATGGTATCGGTGAAGCCTTTGTGATGTCGGGCCCGGGATTGGCGCGGATTGGACGTGGCTGCTCTTGTATTAAGGGGCTAGTTATGCTTCTAGCCGCCCTCCCGTCTTGGTGTGCAATGGGCGATGGGCCGGAACCCGTGTGCCATAAGTTTAGACGGGCGACTCCTCTGTTGTGCTTAGGTAGGGCTGCGGCGGTTGATCTTGGGCGGGCATGACCCAGAAAAGTGTGTGGGACAAATGGGATCGGCGTGTTGGGTTATGTGGTGCACCCTGAGTTTTATCTATTGAATAGCCGTGTCCCTTGGTAAAAGGGCGACCGGAGTTGTACCTTGACCTTATGACAACTAGAACCGGGATACTTAATAAAACACCCGGACAAGTTCCACGAACTGACCCGGTGATCGGCTTTTCCCGCAGGCGGGAGGGAGGTTAGCGGGTAGGATTATGCTATGCCATGCTACTTGGAGGACTTCAATCTACTCTCTTCTACATCTTTGCAAGATGGAGGCTGCGAGCGTAGTCTTGATGGGACTAGCTATCCCCTCTTATTACGGCATTACGTTGGATCCATCGATGTTGCCTCCTTAACATATACCCATGCATATGTAGGTAGATCCTTGCTTGCAGTACTTTGGATAGTACTCACGGTTTGCTTTGCTCTCCCTTTTCCCCCTTTCCTTTCTTTACGGTTGCTTGGGACGTTTGGAAACCGGGATCGGGCATACCGTCGGCAGCGACTCCTACTAATTGGAGGTGTCGTGGGGTTACTATTAACGAGCACCTATGGGGCGGGGCCCTTCTAGTCCCGAAAAAGGGGGGGCTGCGAAGAAGCGGTCGGTCGAGGAAACCAGCGGGGATTTACCCGGCCGGAGCCTCTGGAAGATAAAACTCCTCTTGCTGCTTTGTGTTTGTATTTGTTCTTGGTCTTTGGGCGTGGGTATGCCGCTGCGGAACCAAAATTCGAACCCCTTCTCGTGGCATGGGCCCCCTTTTTATAGTCTAAAGGGGTCGTAACGGTGGCGGCGTAGGAAGAGGGGGTAGAAAAAAAGCAGGTTGGTACAAGCTGCTACCAAATGTCTCCTACCTAACTCCGGCGGGGGACAAGGGTTTTGCCCGTCGGTTGGATTGAAAGGCGGCCGTTAGGGCGCCACCGATCCCACGATGGCCTCCTTGTCAAAGCTTGCCACCCGCAGCATGGCTGCCGGCGCCTCGCCACGTGCTCTGGGATAGTCCGGGGTGAACGTGGTTGGATCTTTTGGAGCTTGGGTGCAGTGGCAACCTTGGCAACAAAGTGCCTTGCAGGGCCGTTGTCTTTCGCACCCTTTGACTTCATGGGGCCTTGGGGACCAGGGGTCGCGGCAAGGTTTCTGAAGTGCCTTGTTTGGCCTTCCGGCAAGCTCCTTTTAGGGGTCTTTGTCCTTCCGGCAAGCTCCTCTTGCGGGGCCTTATCCTTCGGGAGCTTCTCTCCGGGGGCCTTGTCTTCTTAGTTAACACTTTGTTCTTGAATGGCATTAATGGGAGTGGCGGAGGATCTTGGCGGCCCGGCAAGCCTTGCCCGGGGACCTTTCTGTTGCCTGCACAAGTTGAGTTACTAAGGTACCCTACTTTAGTACCCAGGCCCGGGCCTGGGCCACAAGTTTATTTGTTGGGCCGGGCCCAAAAATAGTCTGCGAACCCGGGCCAGGTCCAAACCGAATCCCTCCGTATCCACGCGTCCCCGTGGCAGCCGCGTCAATTGCAGGCGTCATGGGGCGTGGGTGGCGTCGGTGATTTGGCGTCCATCCCGTGATCACAGGCGGGGCGAGTCACCTCACCCGTCGCCTCATTTGTATCCCGCCCGTGGCTCCCATGCGCTTGGGTGGTGGGCGGTGGAGGTGGAAAACTGGGCCGTCCTGGCGGGGGGGGCGGGTCGGCCCCCCTCTTCCTTTGCCTGATTGCCGGCCGGGGTGGCGAGCCCCACCTCGCTCCTTTAAGAAGAGGCGAGAGGGAAGCGGGAACCCGCACTTCCTTATCTCCACCTTCCTTCCTTCCCCTTTCTCTCATCCGCCATGGAGAAAGGAACCTGATCCTTCATCGGTGGGGAGGGTCGCCCGGACGGTGCATCCTCCCCACCCGCGCCCGTGGTGGGAGCCAGCCACAAGGGGAAGAGGGAAGGCGGGTCGGGGTGGGCGGCCTTGGCCCAGCGTGGGGAAAGAGGCGGACGGGGCAAGTTGGCAACCCGCCTCGCCGGTTCCTCTCCTCCCGGCCGGTCCATCGGGGCGACCTTGCGAGTTCTTCGTGAAATCGCCCGGGGCGCCTCATCGTCGCCTCCGGCTTCCAGCTCCGTTTAACCGCGATGGAATGGAGCTGCCGAACGCTGAGATTGGCATGAGGTGGGGATCACACCGGATCGGCGTTTATCCCGGCCCCTAACGTGATATCTTGATCGAGGTGGAAGGCGTTCGCGCATCCACAGCTTGGCGGGGGTTTACCCTCCATTTAAGTTAATGGAGGCGACCTCCTCTCCGTCAAGGTCGGGGACTCCGGCACCGGGCGAGATCTGCGTGGACAGCTCCTCCGATATAAAACTCCCCTCGGCGAGTGGCGGAGGAGGAAGCGGCCGGACGGCGAGGCGGCCCGGGCCCGACTAAGGCGTCGGGTGTCGCCTCGTCTTCCCGCGACCCCATCATCCGGGTCGCGGCCCCTGAACTCCCGGGTCGTCCCCTTGGGCGGCTGGCGTGGGAGGCTGCGGAAGGGAAGAAGGGGGCGGCAAGGCCGTCAAGTCGAATCTGACGGCGTGGTGCCCTCGGCAGGGTCTTTGGCGTCCTGCCGCCCGTCTTGAGCTACCCCGGGCCGCCATCACCATCCAGCCTTGGACGGCTCCGGGATGTTCTCTTGGTGTCTTCGGCACCCGTGGTTCGCCTAAGGCCCCTTTTGCCCTTCCTTCGCCTCCTTGACCTACCTCACGAAAGGGGGGCGGGGAAAGGGATTCGGGCATCTTATCTTTTCAACTTGTAAGCCTTTGGGCCTTAGCTGCATTTAAAACTTGGAATCCTCTCTTTCATGTTTTTCATCCTCTATGGATGCCAGTGGGATGTTTTTTAATGAAAAGGGAAGCTTGCTCGTTATATCCTTTACTTGATTCTATGCCTTGTATGTTTTTTACCCTATGCTTTGAGGGAACTTGCCGGTAAGCCTCTTCTTAGTCGGAACATCAGCCCCATTGGCCAGTCTTGCCTCCGACAAAAACCGCCGGGGCTTAGTTCGCGCACTTGTATTTTAGGCGGACTCGAAACAAATCAAAGGGCCAAACAACCCGAGCGATTCCTCAGGCACGGGTTTCCCATACAAGGGATGGTCGTTCAAGGTATATAACCCGCGTTCCCGATCCATAAAAGGATGCATGATGAGGATGAAAAACCTATCGATCCGCGGCCCCGGCAACTCCGGCTTGCCGGGGATGAATCTTGTACTGGCCCCGCAGCGCCCGGCTCCTTTGGGACCAGTGCGGCGCCCCTTTTCCTTTTCGCCTTTGTTATTTGGTTATGAAACAACTTAGTCGTTCGCAACAAGTTACTTTTTAATATAACTTTGCAAGGAAGGCCTTGCTATGTTATATCCTTTACTCTTCACATCCCTTGTATGTTTTACCCAACGCTTTGAGGAAACTTGGGCGCCAAGCACACTTGCTGAGTCACGGAACATCAGCCGGCCAGTGGTGTTGCCTCCGGCAACAAACCTTGTCGGGGCCTAGTTGTTGGCGCTTGTATTGTTGGCGGACTCGAAAACAAATCAAAGGGCAACAGCCACGAGCAGTTCCTCCCGGAGGTTTTTCACAAAAGGCAGACGTTCAAAAGGTATAACTTAAAAACTTAAAACTTGATCATGCTCAAACTTTGTAACAACTTTTGATGCGGTGTTCCCAAAGGCCATGCTTCTTTGAGCGGCCTTGGGTCCTCCTGCATCCTCTCCCTCTGAAGCTTAGGCGTTAACTGCGGCTATGGTAGCGGCGCAAAAGCTTTGTGGGACAGCTATCCGCCGGAAGGCGATCTTCCTCGGGAGGCCGGGGTCGCTTTGCTTTTGCTCTTGCTCTAGCTCATCATAGCGGTACTCGAGCGATCCGTTCTGAGGAGAGGGGCCGGGATGTCGAGCCTCGGACCGAAAATGGCGGGGATAAAGGGATTGTTTGGAAGCTTGAGGTGGTGATGAATCTGCTTGGAGTGGGAGCCGCTTCACACTTGGTTACTTGTGCGGTTGCATCATGGAGGTTCGGCGGAAAAACCTTGGAAGGCTTTCTTGAAAAAGGCTCTTCTTGAATGTGGTGACCACATATGCCTCCGTGTATCTCCCCGTTGACTCCTGTCCCTTCTTCCCGGGAGATGCACTTCAATTTCCGCCGGTTGAATCTTCTTCATGAAGTATGTCATCGACAAAAGGTACATATGATTCCGGGCTACTCTCTCTGGCTTCTTGCTCCTCGGGAAGTTCTCCAATCCGAAGGAAATGGACTATCTCTTTGTGCCCATGTTGGAGCTTGGGCTCGACAACAAGGACTAAAGGCGCCAAAATGCTACTGCGGGAACATCCCTTCTCGGCAGAATCGGATCCTGCGGGCGTGATGCTCCCGGCAAGCGTGTCGGGACACGGCTTGTCGGGGCGTTCTTCAGCGAAACAAGCCACAGGGGCTTGCCGGGCCGACGCTCATCGGCACTTAATGTTGATCACGGGGACCTTCTTGGTGGCGGCTTGGGAGCCTGCGGAAAGTAGTGAGAAAGCAACTTTCTCTTCTTGATCTATCCGGTTGATGGTGTTCGGATGGTTGAGTCGGCTTGAGCACAAAAATTCCTGGTTCCACGGGCAATTTGAAAGCAACACACTTTGACGGGCCGTCTGCAATGTTTCAAGGCTCTCGGGCGTGTTCCATCTGCGGTCGTCAAAATGTTCTTTAGCTTCCTCCTTCATCCGATGTATGCTTCCATCGGTGGACTCCGATAATCTTTGTTAACGGCGGGGAACAACATAATAAACTTGATCCCAAGTTACCGCGATCTGAGTCCGGCAAGCAAGCCTTCATACCTGCGGTATTGTTTGTTTCTTGCTCCTTGGGAAAGTGCATTTGGACCCACTTGAGGTGCTCTCCGGTTGGGGCGACAAGTAATGCGCCCTTACGGCGCCTTTGGAAGGCCCATCAAAGTACATAATCCATTCCTTGCTCGCTTCCTTGGGGGGATGCTCTTCTCGGAGTTTCTTCATCGGTGTCGGCGTCCATTACATTATGAATTCGCCAATGCTCGGCTCGGATAGTTGAGGTACCTCAAACATGAGGCCAAAGCGCGGTTCGATTCCCACTCCGACAATCCTGCTGTTTACGGATTCTGCGGTATCCTCTTCACGAAGCGGTGACAACTGTGATCTCATGTGCTTGAAAGTAATGGCGGCTTCCTCGAGGCCATGAGTAGGCAAAAACAACGCACACGGAATACCTTGATCTAGCCCCTGGGAAGGGCCGACAAAATAAAATTGGGCACCATCTTCTTCTTTTTCTTAAGGAATTTGTAGATCTATCCTTGGGGCGGAACTTGTCGGGAAGTCCCCACGTATTTGGGCCCTTCTTGATGGTGGCTCTCATACCTCCCTCCTCCGCAATTCGAACACTAACCACTTGATTGGTCACCCGGGATATAGGCCTTCTCTTGTGGCTTAGGTGCGACAAGTGTTAGAAGTGGAGGAGGTATCTCTTCAAGTCTTGTGAGCCTCCCCGGAAGTCCATTTCATTGGACCCTTTTTCAAAATCTTGAAAAAGCGGCGGTATCAACAGACTTAGAAATGAACCTCTTGGAGCTGCCACAGGGCAAGTCTTGCACATCATTGGCCGTTGCTTGATCCATTCAATGGCTTTGATCTTGTCGGGTTGGCCTCGATCCCCTGCTGGGTTAACGCCCTCGATGCGGTTGTATCTCCCCGTGTCGAAGCCGACTTAGAGGCATAACCGTTGAAAGCAATGTTGCAAGTGAGGTAATCTTCACACAACCCATGTAATACATAAGGGAAAAGAGATACATAGTTGGCTTACAATCGCCACTTCACACAATTACATGAATAAAGCATTACATCATCGAGATACAATCAAGGTCCACTCGAACCAAAATAAAGAAGAACCCCAAATCGACAAAAGGACCTGATCGACAATTTGGGCTCCTCTTGATCAACTAAGAGGAAACAACACACGGCAAGATCTTCATCGAGCTCCTCCTTGAGCTTAGTTCGTCACCTGCTTCATAACATAGGCACACAAACTGGTTTGGAAGTATCGGTGAGCCACGAGGACTCAGCAATCTAGCACCCGAGATCAAGACTATTAAGCTTATAGGAAGGATGTAGTAATGAGGTGGAGCTGCAAGCGACTAGCATATATGGTGGACATACAAATGAGGCGAAGAGAAGGCAAAGCCGGTCGATAAAAGTATGATCAAGAAGTGATCCTATAGCAACCTCGTCAAGCATAACTCCAACACCGTGTTCACTTCCCGGACTCCGCGGAAAAGACCATCCGGTTACACAGTTGATGTATTTTAATTAAAATTGACCGGGTTTTCTAACGGACATTAACAAATTCCCATCGCCACATAACAGGCACGGCTCTCGAAAGTTTAAACCTGCGGGGTGTCCCAACAACCAATGGCAGGCTCTGCGATCAGCGAAGGAATAGACCTTCACCAAGACACTCCGATCGGACTCGGTATCCGGTACATCAAGACATTTTGACAATGGTAAAACAAGACCGCAAAGCCGCCCGATGTCGACAAATCCCGATAGTCGCCGTACCTCGTTCTCGGGCACACGGATGGGTCGACCTCTGAGTAAAACCAGCCCTCGAGTTGCCCAGGTGGCCCTTGATCTGCCGTTTGGACCAACACTCGAAGAAGCCGGCCCGGGGGCTAAAATAAAGATGACCCTCGGGCTCCGGAAACCCAAAGGGAAAAAAGGGGCTAGGTGAGGCAAATGGTAAAGTCAATGTTGGGCCTTCTTGGACAAGTTTTATTCAAAGCGGTACGGGGTCCATAAATCACCCGACCGTAAGGGCATAAAATCCGGAACATAACACGGTATGTGCGAAACTAGAGCGGCAAGAGTGGAACAAAACACCGGGCATAAGGCCGGCCTTCCACCCTTTACCAAATATATAGATGCATTAATAATATAAGAGATATTGTGATATCCCAACAAGTAAACATGTTCCAACAAGGAACAACAACTCCATGTCCCAACAAGGAACAAACTTCATCTTCACCGCAACTAACAACGCTATAAGAGGGCTGAAAAGCGATAACATAGCCAAACAACGGTTTGCTAGGAAAGGTGTCAAAGGTTAGAGGTTCATGGCATTTTGGGAGGCGACAAGCAAATGGTAGGCATCGTAGCATTGGCATAGCAAAAGCGAGCAAACTAGCATAGCAAAGATAGAAGTGATTTCGAGGTATGATCATCTTGCACGAAATCCCGCAAGGAAGAAAACGAGTCCATGAAGAAGACAAGCGGACAATCGAGCGGATCCTCACAACTCCGGAGCGAGCGAAGCTAAGAGAGAAACAAACGGAAAAAGCAAACAACATGGTAAACACACAAGCATAATCATGGCATGATGCAAACAAGTATGATGCATGTCCGGTTTAATGAGGCATGGCATGGCAAAGTCAGACGAACAATACTACAAATTAAGTGGAGCTCAATATACAGCGAGTTGCATGTTGAGAACCACATCAATTATTTAGTTCTCTCTGGTTATGTACCCAACATATTAAGTGTTATTAAACATGGCAAGAGGTGAAGCATAACAAAAACTATACCATCTAAACAATTTAAATGGGGCGGATATAAAAACTACAAATCCGGTAAATCCCCATATGCATTTAGCAATTTAAAGCAACAACAATTTTAAACATTTTAATTGTTGTTATCATGATCCGGATGACATATGCAAGTTTTATGCAATTTTATGAAAGCGTTGACATGAGCATGTTATGAAGCATTTTCGCTATGGCGGAACAAAAGGGTGCCCGGCAAGACGAAAAGGGTGCCATGGCGGGAAGCGGAAATGGTGCCCGGCAACATATCGAAAATGATGCGGCAACATATCGGTTATCATAACTCAAGGAGATATCGGTGCAAAAGGAAGCGTCCGGATGCAAGCGATGGTGGGGTGATCCCGGATTGGGTTCCCGTTAAGAGCAAGAAGCGGACAATTGGATCTGATTACAAGCGTGCATATCATACATCGAGGGCATCTCCCAGTCGTCTCGGGTTATACCTTGACGTGCGTTTTGGCGGTTGGGTTCGACGAAGGAAAGTAGTTGTCTCGTGTCGGGTAGTGGTACATCTCGTGTGGTAATTGTTCATGTCCGTGGATGTTAAGGTCCGGGGTCTTGGTCGGGTAGTTGAGTAGTGGTACGGGGCGGTAGTGGTACCGTCTTCGTCAGTACCGGTGAAATCACGGGTGTAGAGGTACACTTGTTGGTGTAGTCGTTCCGTATCACGCGATGTAGTGTCTGGCGTTTCAACGTCTTGAGCGTAGTGGTATGGCGCTGCGCCGTGTGGAGTCGTACTCGATGTCACCGTGGTCGAACTTAGTGGTCTTGCCGAACGAAGTGGTACTTGCGAAATCCACGAATGTAGTCGTGCGTCGTAGTCGGACTTGACAAAAATCACCGGTGTAGTGATCAGCTCATAGACATCGAGGGTCATCGTAGAGGTACCGTCGCCGTTGTAGGGACTCGTGGGAACTTAGCGGCAGCAACAGGTCGAGGAGAATGCGGGTCAGACGGGCGAATCGGCTGAGCGGACATGTCGGCTCCTCCGGACCTCCGATGGACCGAAAGGCGAAGGCCATGGCCCTGAGGTCGGAAGAGACGGTCGATGAGCCGAATCGCCTCGGCGGATCGGGGAGGAGGGCGGTCGGCGAAGAGGCATGGCGAGAAGAGGTTGGTAGCCGAGTAGGAGGCGGGCGTGGAGGAACGGGCATGGGGCGAGGCCGCGGAGTTAGCGAAGCCGAATCGAGAGCTCTGCTCAAGCCCGACCGGAGGGCGACTCTAGCTCGGGAAGACCATGGGGCTCCGTTGCGGTGTCCTTGGCCTTGAGCGGGGAGATGGAAGGCGGGGATCGGGAAGGGCGAGGGTGGCGGGCTGGTGTTGGGGTCGGCGAGGAGGCTGCGGAGATCGAGGCTCTTGAGCGAGGAGATGGTGGAGACCGAGAAGAAGCGAGAGATGGGGATCGGGCTGGGTGAGGAGCGTGAGGGAGGGAGATCGATGGGAGAGGCGGGCTAGGGTTAGATCGGTGGGGCGCCCTGGGCCTTAGAGCAAATGGGCCGACTGGTTCGGTGCAAGGCTGCTAGGCTTAGGGAGGCAGGCACTGGAACTCTCTCTCCCTCACACAATGAGAAGAAAGAAAAAATAAGAGAAAGAAAAGGAAAGAAAGAAAAAAGGTTTAGAGGAAGAATTTGGGCATCGGGTAATTTTCCGGACTCATAAAAATATCCGTTCAAGAAAATAGAAAGAGCATGATTGAAGATTTAAATTCAAACACATTTGAATTTAATTCAAATGGTTTGAACTAGGACTAGGTTCCGGTGTCCAAAATGTTGGATCTTTGGTGGAGCTCGGAAAATGAGAAATAATTTATGGGCAAGGTGGAGACCAAACAAGCGAAAAGGCGAAATTATTTTGCAAGTGTGTTTTGGTTAATTCCAAATGAATGGAATATTTAATATAGCTCCTAAATATCGGGAGGGTATGTTATAAAGAAAGTCATCCTTCCCTCGATTTAAATGGATCGAAAAAAATCCATCGATTTATTTAGTTGAGTTTTAAAATTAATGATATGATGGCATGATGACATGATGCAATGCAAGAGATGGCATGATGAATACACGAACAAAACAAATCACATGGAAACTCAGAATAGGTGGAAGTCTTACGGCTCCGGTCTTGGGGTTACAACCTCCACCACTAAGAGAGGATCTCGTCCGAGATCTAGAATGGCCGGGAGAAAGCGGAAGAGGAAGAGGAGGTAAAACTAAGTTGCTTCTTTGACGAGCAGGTGAAACCATGAACCTTGAGAGGTTGAGCAATTAAAAAGAAAAGTACAAGGAGATGAGCAGATTGCAAACAATCCGTTAGAAAAGAGGAACAAGGAACATTACGAGAATTTGGGTTGCAAAGACATGAATCAAGAGTTTCACGATCGAAAGAATATGACCACCTCGGTATAATGAGATAGCCAAGGAACAAGAAACGAATTTGGACAGCACTCCGGTGAAAAGAGAAGAAAAACTTGATAAGATGAAAAGAACTTGAAGAGATGACCCAACACTCCGGTTAAATGGTTAAGCAAGAAAAAGAACAGATCCGACAAAACAAGATAATGATTGAAAGCAGAGCATCACAATGCCTCCGACGAAAGAATAGAAGCTAGACCCTTGGGATAAAGGGATGGAGAAGAAAATGCCACTTCTACCACTTGAATTTGGAAGAGCCTCCTTAAAAGAAGGATTGAGCGGGTTGTTGGAAAATCAACAACGAAAAGAATAAGTTTGTAGTGGGCTTATGGAAACATCTCAACATTATGAGGTGACAAGCGGCCACTAGAAACAATTGCTTGCTTGAGATTAACGAAGAGATGAAAGCTTGTTCCATCAAGATGGAAAAGAGATAACTTGGGTCATTAATAAGCACCAAAATAGCGACATTCATTAGGGAAGGCTTTAGGTGAAATCTATACCAAGATAACTCCAATGAAGAGATTGAGGTTTTAAAAATAACTCATTCTTGACAACATGAATAACCAAGGAAATTGTCAAAGTGACATAACACCATCTCAAAAAATAAGGTAGAAAAAATTGCACTTTGGAATGCAAGATGAAGAATGCTTGAACTCCTCAAAACAAAACATGTGTTGAGCACCATGTTTAATTTAGAGTATAGCTTGGTGGATCTTAACTTTGGAGAAATCTTGAAGAACAATTGAAGAATGAAAAGAATCCTTGACGAACCACCATGTAGAGCCTCCATGAAGAACTCCGGTAAACAAAAGGGTGATAGAAAGAAAGAAGTTGAAAACACAAGGTGAAGCCTTGCAATGATTTAGATGGAGCTTTCGGCGAGATAATCGGAAAACTTGGAACTCCGGAAGAAAGATGAACAACAAGAAGCCAAGAATTTATTACTCATGAACAAACTCCGAAGGAAAGGATTAATCACTTGGATGAACAAGAATAAAATTATGTTATGCTTATCCTTCACCAATTAAATTGATGAGAATCAAGGTTTGGCATACTACTTATTCCGTTAGAAAGGATTAAAGAGATATGCGTAAACTTGGGAAGGTCTTACAAACCACGGTAGGATTGGGAAAACGAATGAATTAAATGATAACAAGAGGTGAAATCTTGAATGAACCAGTAAAATTGAAAATGAATGTAGCAAAGGCACAATTCACGGGAAGAATTGGAAAAGCGAATGAAGATAATTGAGGAATTTAAATACAAATGAGCGAATAGATCACTAGCGATAGAGAATACTTGAATGATGCAGGTATGATTTGGAGAGCGAGTGAAAGCTTGAATGAATATCTTGAGATGATGGGCTTGAAAGAATAAACTGAAAAGACTCCTAAAATGCTCGGATGGGTGAAAAGATTCTCACATCGAAAACAATTATGAGAGGATGGACAAGCTAGCACCATGAATCTTGAAGAGAATAGAGCAAGATTTAAGAAACTCTTCTTGGTCTTCAAATGATGAGAATGACAACGAAACACCACCAAAATTATTGAGGCACAGGAAGAATCAAAAGCGAAGAGGTTGAGCCAACTATGAAAAGAATTTGAAAGATCTTGGAGAAAAGCATTTGGTGATGATAACTCATTCTTCGTCAAACTTGGAAAGAATTTAGGATAGCTCGGAAAATAGAAAGTCGGGTAAGATCACGGGAAAAGACACGTGGGTTAGGGCCCTCAAAAGAAACACCGTTGAGAATGATATTAAAGAGAGATGTTGCACGGTTAAATTAAATGACTTGAATGAGATACCAATCTCGAAATAAGCGAAGCGAATCGAGTGGAAACACGAATCTTCAAGATATCTTGAGCACTCGAATAACAAATAGTGAGAAGTAGAATGATAATGAGGTACATCGGTATGAGAAAGCATTAGAAAGGAGGAAAAGGTATGATGAATAACGGATGCTTGAATAGGATCCAGGAGAATAAACAACAATGAAGGATGATGAACTTGAAGCTGTTGAGAATCTTCATGGAAATCACGGATAAGAACATTGATTGAAAAGAATGGGAGACTTCACATGAATAAATGGATACTTGATAAAGAAATCTTAGTCCTTGAGGAAAAAGGGTGGGAGGGCGGGAAAAACAAAAGGCAACTTGGAGCGGATGAAACAAACACCGTTGAGAAGAAATGATAATTGGTCTTCTTGATGTTGAAGTGATCGGATCTACTTGAAGAAAACACGCGGTTGAAAAGGATTGACATGACAATCTCGATTGTTGAGAAGGATTAGTATTCACATGTGTAGAGAACACCATTTAGGAAAGGTATGGAATCAACACTTGACATTGAAGCAACTCGAATACCACAACTCAAAACAAAAACAAAGGGTACTGCGGAATAAGCGGAACAAACATATGATAGAGATTTAATCCAGAAGTTTTGTGGTGGGGCCTACAGGGCTCAATCGTCAGCACCATCATGTACAAGGCAATGCACATGACATCTGAAGCGTCCCAGTCGGCATAGCCAAGGACTCTTTAAGACACAGAGACCACTTGTAAAACCAACCGTGAATAGGCGGACCACTAGGGCGTCGAACCCCAATTTCATATCATACATCCGCGGAAAGATATCCTAAGAGCTACTTGAATTCCCACCTATAAAACTCCAAACTTTCGGTTATTAAGGTGTTGGGGATCGAGGGAACAATATATCTCACCAAACTAACAATCCCTACATCCGGTATCCATCCGTAACACATAACCAAGAAACCTGAAATTCTACCTCAACCTTGAAAAGCATCCGTTATCAGTCATGGCAATACTCGTACTCACCTCGGTCTTGGGTTAGCGGGTTATCTCACACAACTGCATAAAAGAGATTTTCGATGTCCGTACTAAACTCGGTATTCGAGCTGCAGCGATAAAATTATGGCGACAACACCTCGGAGCTCAACTCCGGGACACTGCCACAACCCTAAATGACGGGAGGCAACCAAGACAATGTTGTCATCATAAAACCATCGAACGATTCTAAGATACCAGCGTGATCCTAAAATTTTTTTGTGAAATTTGAGAAGAAGAAGTCAAAACTCTCGTCGGGAGACCTCGCCGAAGGTCGAAGGGCTGAGAGTAAAAAGAATTCCTAAACTCTCCGATATATATAATCCTAAATGACTCAAAACATTTTCTAGACACAACTCGGCCACTAAAAAAGCGATCAAGCGGTTGGGGCTCCTAAGGTCGGGAAGGCTCGATTACCAACTTAGCGCCCTCGATCGGCTATATCTCCCGTGTCGAAGCACGACTTAGAGGCATAACCGCATTGAAAGCAATGTTGCAAGTGAGGTAATCTTCACACAACCATGTAATACATAAGGAAAAGAGATACATAGTTGGCTTACAATCGCCACTTCACACAATTACATGAATAAAGCATTACATCATCGAGATACAATCAAGGTCCGACTACGGAACCAAAATAAAGAAGAACCCCAAATGCGACAAAGGACCCTGATCGACCAAGCTGGGCTCCACTCTTGATCAACTAGAGCGAAACAACACAGCAGGCAAGATCTTCATCGAGCTCCTCCTTGAGCTTGGTTGCGTCACCCTTTCGATAACATAGGCACCAAACTGGTTTGGAAGTATCTCGGTGAGCCACGAGGACTCAGGCAATCTACTCAGCGAGATCAAGACTATTAAGCTTATAGGAAGGATGTAGTAATGAGGTGGAGCTGCAGCAAGCGACTAGCATATATGGTGGCTAACATACGCAAATGAGAAGCGAAGAAAGGCAAAGCACGTCGATAAAAGTATGATCAAGAAGTGATCCTATAGCAACCTCGTCAAGCATAACTCCAACACGTGTTCACTTCCGGACTCCGCGGAAAGAGACCATCACGATTACACACGGTTGATGTATTTTAATTAAAATTGCAACTTCGGGTTTTCTACAACGGACATTAACAAATTCCCATCTGCCACATAACCCATGAGCACGGCTCTCGAAAGTTTAAACCCTGCGGGGTGTCCCAACACCCATGCAAGCTCTCGCGATCAGCGAAGGAATAGACCTTCACCCAAGACACTCCGTCAGACTCGGTATCCGGTACATCAAGACATTTTGACAATGGTAAAACAAGACCAGCAAAGCCGCCCGATGTGCGACAAATCCCGATAAGTCGCCGATACCTCGTTCTCGGGGCACACGGATGGGTCACCTCAGTAAAACCAGCCCTCGAGTTGCCCGGGTGGCCCCTTGATCTGGTTTGGACCAACACCGAAGGAAGGCCGGGGCTAAAATAA
>JAHHZJ010009573.1:0-12585 GCA_021437245.1 Aegilops speltoides
GCCCTCCGTGGACTCTCGCAGCCGTTACCCTCCGTGGGTTGAAGTCTCCATCAACGTGGATTGACGATAGCACCACCTATCGGAACCACGAGAAAAATCTCCGTGTCTCCAAATTGCGTTTGCTCTTCTCCACCTCTCTTTACTACATGTGCAATTTACTTTCCGCTGCCTATACCCTAGAATTGCATGTGTAGGGTGATACTTGACTTGATCATAATCGTGAATCTGCCAAAAACTTGTCTTTATCAAAAGGCTGAATTTTTATATTGTCAAGTAGTCTAATCACCCCCCCTCTAGACATACTTTCGATCCTACAAGTGGTATCAAGGCTTTGGTCTCCATTGTATTGGTTTCCATTGCATTGGACTCCATAAGCTTGGTTTCACAACCTAGGAGAGTATGGCGTCTAGTGAGGGTAATTTTCGTAGAGGTCCTTACTTTGATGGTTCAAACTTTGCTAGTTGGAAGCATAAAATGAAAATGCATATTCTTGGACATAACCCAGCCGCATGGGGCATTATTTGTGTTGGTTTGCAAGGTGAATTCTTGAGGAAGGAAAAGTTCGGATCGTGAAGCTACAACGGATGAATTGCGGATGTTGCAAAACAATGCTCAAGCTTGTGACATTCTCTTCAATGCCTTGTGTCCCGAGGAGTTCAACAAAATCAGCCGTCTTGAGAATGCAAAAGAGATTTGGGATACTTTGGTCGAAATGCACGAAGGTACCGAGTCCGTGAAGGAATCAAAGCTAGATGTTCTTCAAGGTCAACTTGACAAGTTCAAGATGAAGGAAGGTGAAGGAGTCGCTGAAATGTACTCTAGGCTTGCTCTCATCACAAATGAGATTGCCGGCTTAGGAAGCGAAGAAATGACCGACCGATTCATCATCAAGAAGATTCTCAGAGCTTTGGATGGAAAGTATGACACCGTGTGCACTTTGATCCAAATGATGCCAAACTACAAGAATCTCAAGCCAACCGAAGTCATTGGAAGAATTGTTGCTCATGAGATGACACTTAAAGATAAGGAAGAGCTTCACAACAAGTCAAGTGGTGCTTACAAAGCTACAAGTGATGCTCCCACAACCTCAAGTGACAAGTTAGTTTCCAATGAAGAGATAAGCCTAATGGTGAAGAACTTCAACAAATTCTACAAGAGTAGAAGCAAAGAGAGAAGCTCAAAGTCTAGATCATATGATGAAAAGAGATCTTCTAGTCGTGATCGAAACTGCTACAATTGTGGAAGACCGGACACTACTCAAATGAGTGTTCGGCTCCCCACAAGAGAAGAGAAGAATCTCCAAGAAGAAGAAGCTCAAGAGAAGAGTCACCTCGAAAGAGAAGGAGTAGAGATGATCATTATGAGCGAAGATCCTCTCGGAGAAGCAAGGATTCGGAGAGGAAAGACAAGTCATCAAGGAGCTACACAAGAAGAAAACATCAAGCTCATGTAGGTGAATGGGTCTCCGGCTCCGACTCGACAATCATTCGAAAGAAGCTATCACTCCAACTCCGACTACTGATCAAGATGAAGGTGTTGCGGTCTTGCTCTCGTGTCCTCCAACTCCAACTCCTATGACTTATTTGATTCACCAAATGAGGGAATTGGAAGATGCTTCATGGCTAAAGGCCCCAAGGTATCACACCCTGAATTCATTGACTTTGATAGTGATGAGGATGACTTGCTTGGTGAAGATGAGCTTTTACATGACAAATCTAGTGAGCCTAGTAATGATGAACATGCTAGTAGTCTTTATAGTCGAGAAGAGTCGAATGACAATGCTATGAAGGAGATTGAGCGTTTAACTAAAGAACTAAACACTCTTAAGTTAGCTCATGAAACAACTCAAGAAGATCATAGAGAGCTCCTAAGATCTCATGAGAAGCTACGCTCGAGAAGCTCACTCTAGAGCAAGAACATGAGTTTCTAAAAGCTATCAATGATGATCTTGAAAGAAGAGTTCTTCATATCTTGCCAAACGACTTCTCTTGTCTAATTTCTTGCCACCTATTAAAACTAAGCATGACAAGCATAAGAAAAATTCTTCATCTAGTAGTAACAATAACCATGCTAAATCCAATATTGTTGCTTCTAGTAGTTCTCTTGATTCCACTAACAATGTTTCAAGCCAAGTTACACTTGAGCAAGAAAATAGTTTATTGAAAGGGATTATAGAAAGGTGTCTACAAGAGCCTTGCGGAAGCAAGAACTTTGAGGAAATTGTTACTTAAGCAAGGAAGGCACGGAAGAATCAAGGAATTGGTTTTGAGCGAAAGTTCAACGCCGAGGGTGTTGAATGGGAAGAAGGTCAATATCCCACTCCAAAGTTTGTTTCTCAGAAGGAGAAGTATGATCCTACTTCTTCCAATGTGGAACAAGCTCAAGATGACCTTCCACCACAAGACCACAAGCTAAAAGGCAAGGACAAGCTTCAAGAGGAGATTGATGCATTTATTGAAGAACCTAAAGCCATGGTCAAGTGGGTTCCCAAGGAAACGTCAAGTTCTACTTCGTCAAGCTCAACTACAACCCCAAGGATTCCCATCAAGATGATGTGGATCCCGAAGAAGAAGAACTTGAGAGTTCTTGAGGGTGACTCCACCAACATACTTCACTCACATTCATTTTGGCAAAACTTGTGCAACCAACTTCCACATCTTGCACTAGTTCATGGAGTCACAAACCCTCTTGTTGGTAAGTCAAGGGACAAGGTAATCATTGCTTTCATGGACATCATCTATTGTGTACTTCAATCTATGTCCATGGATATCCTTGTTTGTTCCTTGTGGGACTAACCCATGTAGGTATTGAAAGTGCCCGAATCCAAAGGATTGCTCCCAACTCTTGATGATCTTCATCAACATTGAGCATCCACATCTTCAACATCTACATGAAGTCTTCTATGACAACCCAAGGTTAGTTTGACCCTTTAAAAGGGGTTCTCACATCTAGGGGGAGCTTTGCTCTAAAGAATTGAGCTAAAGCATCTTCAAAATGATGTGAACACATCAATGCTTTATGTAAAAGTGGTAACCCCACTTGTGCTTAAACGATGAGTATGACCTATGATCAAATGTTCTCATTTGACTCCTAAGTCAATATACTCATATAAAGATGACCTAGTCATCGACAAATTGTGTGATAGTAGCTAGAGTTTGGTTTCTGCATGTTTGACACATATTTCATTTGCTATCTTATTGTGTGAGCATGTTGGATGCATGATTTTATCCATTCGAGGACATCCATTTGTTGTTTTGGTTGCTTTGATTTTTCTGACCAAATGGATGGACAAGAATGCCTAAGTACCTCCCCTAGCTATCTATGCTTTCTTGTCTCAAATTCTATTCATGCTTACATCACAAACTTTGAACAAGTCAATTTGGACCCTCGAGTGAGGAGCACTCGAGCCACCGATCCGTCAAGGGCTAAC
The DNA here is from genome assembly GCA_021437245.1 of Aegilops speltoides. Classification (NCBI taxonomy): domain Eukaryota; kingdom Viridiplantae; phylum Streptophyta; class Magnoliopsida; order Poales; family Poaceae; genus Aegilops; species Aegilops speltoides. Next base: position 3,431 of record JAHHZJ010009573.1, read on the forward strand.
TTCCAAAACCTTCTAAGTGATTTCGGTCAGACCAACCCACTCAAACTCGGTCAAACCGAAAGCACTTGGATTGATCTAGGTTTTCACCTCGGTGAAACCGAGTTGCAATTTTCAGCGTGACCGAAGTGTGTAACTGCCTGCAGTTATCTATCTCGGTGCCACCGAGTTTTACAACTCGGTCCCACCGACAGCAAAGGGGTATATATACTCCGAGGGCCCGCGCGTTGATTTCTACTTCAAGCGCCCCCACCCCTTCTTTGCCGTCGCCGTGGTCTCCGGATCGTCTCCGCTGTCGCTTTGCGCCCTCGCCGCAGTCTCCGTCGCCGTCAGCGGACATCTTCTCCGCGCCGTTGCGCCGAGAGGAACTCCACCAAGTTAGGGTGAGTTTCGATCCCACTCGTGCTCCCATCTCCGATTCAATGCACGTTTGGTTTGCCTATAATCTTGCCACGTTTGAGATCTTCCTTAACACAGATTAGTTCGTTAGAACGAGATTCGATAAAAGTTTTAGGGTTAGGTTTCACGAACACATCTCGGTGAGACCGATTTTACATTCTCGGTATGACCGATTTGGCCTCTGGCCATCATGATCGCACCTTCGGTCCAACGAGTTGTGCAAATCGGTGTGACGAAATGAGGATTTAGTGAAACCCTAGTGTTTTCGGCAGGACCGAACCCCACTACGGTCCAACCGAAAGTGGTGTGAATGCTTCTGTTTGAACACTTCGGATTCACGAATTTTAAACTCGGTCGACCGAAATGTCTTCGTGAAAACCTAATACTAGAATTTGAACTCATTTTGTTTGCAAAATCTTCTCGCAGTTTGTGATAACTCTTCTACTCTGCCTACACCTTATCTATTCACAGGTTGTCAGCCATGTCGGATGCCGTGATAGCCGAACAGTCCGAGTCACCTATTGCTGATATTCGAGGCGGGCACTAGTCCCGAGCCCAAAGCTCTTGAGATGATGGTGAGAGGAGCACACCAAGTGGTTTGCCTCCTGCGATACCTGAGGGCGTAAAGAAGAGGAACTCTGATGAAGAAGATTCTAATTTCATTGTTGAGGAAGAGGTCTCCTCCAAGCCAAAGATAAAAGTTGTTGCCAAAGAGCATCAAGGGCAGCAAACCAAGAAAGGCACCAGAAAAGTGAAGAAGTCCACTGTTGCCAAGAAGCTGAGCTTGGAAGAGAAAACTACAAGCAAGGTGAAGAAAACTTCCAAGAGGAAGAGGATTGTGCATGATGATGCAGCAGAGGAAGATGAGGATGAGGAAGCACCCCAGCCTCCTCCTCAGAAGTCTAAGTTCATGGGTGATGCCATCAGGGCAGGAGCCACTTGTAAGTCCAAGCCATCTGCTCCAGTCAAGGCAGCTCCAGCAAAGCCTGCTGCCAAGCCCAAGAAGACTGTCAGGAACATCCCTGCATCTGAGAAGAAGAAAGATGATGTGCCACCAGTGTGTCGGATGATGAGGCACCGGTTTTCTTGAAACTTCGACGAAACTGCCACTTCACAATGATGCTCATCCTCAAGTGAGAACATGAAGGAAAGGAAGGATAGAGGTCTCGGGCTATGGAGACAAGCTGATCCATATCTTTGTGAGGAGAAGAACTGCTGTTGATCCAAGATTCCACACCGAGAGCAGCAGGACTTCTATGAGGCTATCTTGATGGACAAGAAGCCCATAGTTGCGCAGACACTCGCTATGTTGTTGGGCATACATTGACAAAGTGAAAGCAGAGACTTCTTTCCACATGTGCATGAGAGCTTCACTTGCATGTGGTGTTGCAGACTTTATTGGTCGGTTTACGTGATTGGAATGATGAGATGATTATGCAATTCTATGCCACTGACTCATTTCTATCCGGATGGAAAGATCACATGGATGACTGAAGGCCAAAGATTCTCTTCAACTGTTGAAGAATGGGCAGCACTGCTGAATGCTCCAGTGCAGAGAGAGGATGATGTTGATGTCTATGGTATTCCCAAGAAGAACCATGAATCCATGAAGAATATGTACAATGAGGTTCCAGCTAAGGATATAGGAATCTGGAAGCTCGGCTCAGTGTACTATATCCAGGCAGGTCTACCTACCACAAACACAATTCTGAGGCATACCTTGATGCCCAAGTCTGGAGATCATCGCATGATCAGAGGATATTCTATCAACATGCTGCATATACTTGATGAGAAGGCACCTTTCAAGGTGATGGACTTGATAGTTGAGACCATCAAGAGGACTGCAGCTGACCAGAAGAGGTCATGTGGATTTGCCCCGCACATTCAGATGCTTATCAATGCCAAGTTTGGCACGGGCACATACTTGTTGGATAGACCACACTTGCCACTGCAGCCTGAGCATGAGGACAATGTAGTTGTGATGGATGAGGAGGATCCAACGTCAGTTGAAGGTCAAGCAAAGATTGAAGCTGCCAAGAAAGACAAAGCTGAGAAGGAAGCAGCAGCAGCAGCAGCTAAACCCAAGAGTGTTGGAGAGCAGCTCCTTGAAGCTACCAGAGGATTGAACAAGCCTTTGCCAGCATTATGCAGTCTCGGGAGAGTCTTGAGAGGATTGTTGAAGACAAGATCCATGCTCGGATGTGAAGTCGATCAAGTGCAAGTAGCATCAACAAGCTTGAGGCAGATATTGAGGAAGCAAAGAGGGAGAAGGAAGAGCTCATGCGTGAGATGCAGGATGACTTAGTCCAGATGATTATCAACAGCTGCTCCGGTTCCCACAAGACCCGATCACTGCTATTCGAAGGAGACACGGGACTACAGCCTCGGCACCTCCCACAGCTCCATCGGTTGCTCCGGCTCCAGCTCCAAAGTGACCACTCCTCGGCTCCACGGACATCGGCTGAAATCTTCGCCGATGCTGCCATCTCAACTCCAACATCGACCTGCACGAGAGCCGCCAGCAGAGTCCCCAGTGACGCTTAGCTCTATACTTTTCGAACTTTTTGGTAACTTGTTGCCAAAGGGGGAGAAATTGTATAGATCATAGGACTTCGAGAGAGAGAGTGCTGTTGTTTTTTGTCGCTTTTGCTCTTTCGTTCATTTGCGGTCTTTTTGAGATACTTTTGAGTTTTTCGAGACATTCCGTGTGTTTGATACTACGTTTCATTCTACTTTGATGAGTGCTTGGTCGTACTATGCCTTAATGTGTGCTTAATGCTTATCATATGCTATTCATATCTTGTATGACCATTTACTCATGTCTTGGTGATTGGGTGCATGCTATTCATTCTTATCATTTTGTGCGCTCCACCAAGATGTATTTGACATGGAAGAGTGACCCATGATCCTAATCGATTGTGCATTTGCATTCAAACGCAAATCTTAAATAATGCACAAATTTAGGGGGAGCTCTTGCTTATCACATACTTCTCAAAGCGACGATATTATTCATTGATTATATCATTTGTCGAAGCTTTGATCTATATGTTGTCATCAATTACCAAAAAGGGGGAGATTGAAAGTGCAACTAATCCCCGGGTGGTTTTGGTAATTAATAACAACATATATATCATTGAACTAATAGTTACTTGAGAATCATTTCAGAAAGTTCAGTGATATGGGAATGGCAATGACTGAAGAAGTGGACCCCTCAAAATGCTAAGGCGAGCATTGGCAAAAGCTCAAGACTCCATTTTTGGTTTAGTGATCCAAGATCACATTGAGTCCATAGGAAAGCCAATACTATTAAAAGGGGATGAGGTTATGTTGATGATCTGGTTGCTCAAAGTGCTTAGTGATACATCTCCTAAACTATCAGCAACTCTCACTTCCATAATACACTCATAAGTAATCTCGGTCCCACCGATTTTCCAAACCCAGTCACACCGAGATGAACCACCTCAGCCACAAAGCCAAACCCTAGAAATTTCGGATTTTCCGATTCTGAACTCGGTCTCACGAAACTTGAGTTGCTAAGCACATGAACATACGCCATCATATCGGTGTCACCGAGATGATGAAGTCGATCCACCGAGATTGGCAAGCTCTTGTCTTTGGACGAATCGGACTAACCGAGATTGTATTTTCGGTCCCATCGAAAATCCCAACGTTCACATGATTTGAACTTTCGGTCTCACCGATTTGTCAACTTCGGTCCCACCGAGATTGGTCAAATGTGTGTAGCAGTTGGATTTTGTGTGGAGGCTATAAATACCCTCCACCCCTCTTCATTCGTGGAGAGAGCCATCGAAAGAACTACCACTCCTACCTTACATTTACGAAGAAAACTACCTACCCTTGTGTTGAGATCAAGTTGCTCCACTCCCACCATATGAAGCTTGATCTCTAGCCTTCCCAATTGCTTTCCACTCAATCCTTTCTTCCACCACAGCAAAATCGGTGAGGAGAGTTGAGTGTTGGGGAGATTATCATTTGAAGCACAAGAGCAAGGAGTTCATCATCATCAACACCATCTATTACCTTTTGGAGGTGGTGCCTCCTAGATTGGTTAGGTGTCGCTTGGGAGCCTCCGTCGAGATGTGGAGTTGAACCAAGAAGTTTGTAAGGGCAAGGAGATCGCCTACTTCGTGAAGATCTACCCGAGTAAGGCTAGCCCTCCGTGGGCGTGAGGCCATGATGGCATAGACAAGGTTGCTTCTTCGTGGACCCTTCGTGGGTGGAGCCCTCCGTGGACTCTCGCAGCCGTTACCCTCCGTGGGTTGAAGTCTCCATCAACGTGGATTGACGATAGCACCACCTATCGGAACCACGAGAAAAATCTCCGTGTCTCCAAATTGCGTTTGCTCTTCTCCACCTCTCTTTACTACATGTGCAATTTACTTTCCGCTGCCTATACTCTAGAATTGCATGTGTAGGGTGATACTTGACTTGATCATAATCGTGAATCTGCCAAAAACTTGTCTTTATCAAAAGGCTGAATTTTTATATTGTCAAGTAGTCTAATCACCCCCCCTCTAGACATACTTTCGATCCTACATAAGGGCATTAGTCCCACATTATGCCAACACAAAATTACAGTGGAAAAAGATGCCAAACCAGTTAGAGATCCTCAAAGACGATTAAATCCCAAGATGAAGGAAGTGGTAAGAAAGGAGATACTAAAGCTCCTTGAGGCAGGTATTATTTATCCCGTTGCTGATAGTGAATGGGTAAGCCATGTCCATTGTGTTCCTAAAAAGGGAGGTATTACCGTTGTTCCTAATGATAAATATGAATTGATCCCGCGAAGAATTATTAAAGGTTATAGGATGGTAATTGATTTCTGTAAGTTAAATAAAGCTACTAAAAAGTTCATTACCCTTTACCTTTTATTGATCAAATGTTAGAAAGACTATCCAAACACACACATTTCTGCTTTCTAGATGGTTATTCTGGCTTCTCTCAAATACCTGTGTCAGCGAAGGATCAATCTAAAACTACTTTTACTTGCCCTTTTGGTACTTTTGCTTATAGACGTATGCCTTTTGGTTTATGTAATGCACCTGCTACCTTTCAATGATGCATGAAGGCTATATTCTTTGATTTTTGTGAAAAGATTTGTGAGGTATTCATGGATGATTTCTCCGTTTATGGATCCTCTTTTGATGATTGTTTGAGCAACCTTGATCGAGTTTTGCAGAGATGCGAAGACACCAGTCTCGTCCTGAATTGGGAAAAGTGTCACTTTGTGGTTAATGAAGGCATTGTCTTGGGGCACAAGATCTTCGAGAGAGGTATTGAAGTTGATAAAGCCAAAGTTGATGCTATTGAAAAGATGCCATGTCCCATAAAACGTATAAGAAGTTTCCTTGGTCATGCCGGTTTTTATAGGAGGTTCATTCAGGACTTTTCTAAAATCTCTAGGCCTCTGACTAATTTATTGCAAAAAGATATTCCTTTTGTCTTTGATGATGATTGTGTAGAAGCCTTTGAAATACTTAAGAAAGCTTTGATCTTTGCACCTATTGTTCACCACCGATTGGAATTTACCTTTTGAAATTATATGCGATGCTAGTGATTATCTGTAGGTGTAGTTCTAGGGCAAAGAGTTGATAAGAAATTGAATGTTATCGGTATGCTAGCAAGACTCTTGATCTTGCCGGAGAAATTATGCTACTACTGAAAAAGAGTTCTTAGCAGTTGTGTTTGCATGTGATAAGTTTAGACCTTATGTTGTTGATTCCAAAGTTACTATTAACACTGATCATGCTGCTATTAAATATCTTATGGAAAAGAAAGATGCTAAGCCTAGGCTCATTAGATGGGTTCTCTTGCTCCAAGAATTTGATTTACACACTATTGATAGAAAGGGAGCTAAGAACCCCGTTGCAGATAACTTGTCTAGGTTAGAGAATGTTCTTGATGACCCACTGCCTATTGATGATAGCTTTCCTGATGAACAATTAGCAGTCGTTAATGCTTCTCGTACTACTCCTTGGTATGCTGATTATGCTAATTACATTGTTGCTAAATTTATACCGCCTAGTTTCACATACCAGCAAAAGAAAAAGTTCTTTTATGATTTAAGACATTACTTCTGGGATGACCCACACCTTTATAAAGAAGGAGTTGATGGTGTTATTAGACGCTGTGTGCCTGAGCATGAACAGGAACAGATCCTACGCAAGTGTCACTCTGAATCCTATGGAGAACACCACTTTGGAGATGTAAGCGCACACAAGGTACTACAATCTGGTTTTTATTGGCCTACTCTCTTCAAAGATGCTCGTAAGTTTGTCTTATCTTGTGATGAATGTCAAAGAATAGGTAAGATTTGTAGACGTCAAGAAATGCCTATGAATTATTTCTTGTTATTGAACCGTTTGATGTTTGGGGCTTTGATTATATGGGACCTTTTCCTACCTCTAATGGTTATACACATATTTTAGTTGCTGTTGATTATGTTACTAAGTGGGTAGAAGCTATTCCAACTAGTAGTGCTGATCATAACACTTCTATTAAAATGCTTAAGGAAGTTATTTTTCCGAGGTTTGGAGTCCCTAGATATCTTATGACTGATGGTGGTTCACATTTTATTCATGGTGCTTTCCGTAAGATGCTTGCTAAGCATGATGTCAATCATAGAATAGCATCTCCTTATCATCCGCAGTCTAGTGGTCAAGTAGAGTTGAGCAATAGAGAGCTCAAATTAATTTTGCAAAAGACTGTGAATAGATCTAGAAAGAATTGGTCCAAAAAACTTGATGATGCGTTATGGGCCTATAGGACTGCATACAAAAATCCTATGGGTATGTCTCCATATAAGATGGTTTATGGAACAGCATGTCATTTACCTCTTGAACTTGAACATAAGGCATACTGGGCTATTAAAGAGCTCAATTATGACTTCAAACTTGCCGGTGAGAAGAGGTTGTTTGATATTAGCTCAATTGACGAATGGAGAACCCAAGCGTATGAGAATGCCAAGCTATTCAAAGAAAAAGTCAAACGCTGGCATGATAAGAGGATACAAAAGCGTGCGTTTAACGTAGGAGACTATGTATTATTATTCAACTCTCGTTTAAGAGTTTTTGCAGGAAAACTTCTCTCAAAATGGGAAGGTCCTTACGTTATCGAGGAGGTCTATCATTCTGGTGCCATAAAAATCAATAACTTCGAAGGCACGAGTCCGAGGGTGGTAAACGGTCAAAGAATTGAACATTATATTTCAGGTAATCCTATCAATGTTGAAACTAATATCATTGAAACCGTAACCCCTGAGGAATACATAAGGGACACTTTCCAGAACGTCCCAGACTACGAAAAGGAATAGGTATGTGGTACTATTTAAGAGCAATATGTCATCCCAAGATTAGGAAGGGGAAAGTTATGTGGCTGATTACCTCGCAGACCCTAAGGTCTACGGTGACTTGGACCATGATGGCTGGACGTCTGAAGAAGGGGAAGACTATGAGCCTAAAGTAAAGGAGGAGACAAGTTCAGACGAAGACGAAGCCCCATTACCTCAGCCTGGGGACATGCATGTGGAGTTTAAAAAGTCAAGCCTCCTTGATAGAGCAAAGAAGCCAAAGATCGAGTTTATCCCTTTTCGTCTCTTGCAGGAAAATAAACAGGAATTATGCAAAAGAGTATTAGGCCTTGAGTAGGAGATCGAGGACCTAAAGGAGCAAAATATTATACTCAAGCGTAAATTGAGGAACAAGCCTACATCATCAACAACTCCTACTTCACCACCTCCGAGGACATAATCACATGGGTATGGGCACTCCCCTTGGCAACTTCCAAGCTTGGGGGAGGTGCCCCGGTATCGTATCACCATCACACTCCTATATTTACCGCTTTATTTAGTTCGATCCTTTTAGTACTATCTCGATCTAGTAGATTGAAGTTTTGATATCAAGTAGTTTGAGTTTTGCTTTGTGATCTCTTTTTGTAATCGAGTCCATGAGCTATCTATAATAAAGATTAGTGTTGAGTCAAGGGCTTTGCTAAGTTACGACGATCTTGAGAAAGTAGATAGAATAAAAGAGTTCATATTGATCTTATGGATAGTGATAACTTCACACATAGAAAGTATGAGGCATAAAAATTGTTGAGAGTTGATGAACGTAGTTTTGGTCATCATTGCAATTGATAGGAAGTGATAAGGAAAGAGGGGTTCACATACAAATATATTATCTTGGACAACTTTTTATAATTGGGAGCACTCATTAGGTATGACATGCTAAAAGAGTTGACGTTGGGCAAGGAAGACAACGTAATGGTTTATGTTTTCGCGCATCTCAGTTAAAGTATATTGTCATTGACCTTCCAAACATGTTGAGCTTGCCTTTCTCCCTCATGCTAGCCAAATTCCTTGCACCAAGTAGAGATACTACTTGTGCTTCCAAATTCCCTTAAACCCAGTTTTGCCATGAGAGTCCACCATACCTACCTATGGATTGAGTAAGTTCCTTCAAGTAAGTTGTCATGTTGCAAGCAATAAAAATTGCTATCTAATTATGTATGACTTATTAGTGCAGAGAAAATATGCTTTGTACAATCTTGTTGTGGAAGTAATAAAAGCGACGGATTGCATAATAAAGGTCCACATACAAGGGGCAATATAAAGTGACGTTCTTTTGCATTAAGATTTTGTTCATCAATCCTAAACGCACATGACAACCTCTGCTTCCCTCTGCGAAGGGCCTATCTTTTACTTTATGTTTTTACTTTATGCTTGAGTCAAGGTGATCCTC
>JAHHZJ010009574.1:0-58680 GCA_021437245.1 Aegilops speltoides
GCGGTCTTGGTGCAGTCGTTGGACACAAGCGAAGTAATACGAAGTTGCAATGGCTAACTTTTAACTAAACAAATCCCAAGGAAAAAGCTACTAGATGGATCTACTTATATAGGAGCAAGGGTGGCGCCAAGGAGGTGGGAGAACGTCCCAAGGCAGCCTAAAACTAACACTAGGTCGTACAAGGCCAATGGGCCCAAGTGGAGTGGCGTAACACCTTTGGACTTATGGTTTGACTCGGATTCTGGTGCAGCGTCAGATTGTTTCGTCTATAACTCAACGCTCCGGACGGATTTTAAAGGTGATTCAATTGTTCTGGAAGAGCATGAAATCTACTTTCCAACAAAAAAGAATCACCCAATTGAATCCGTATGAAAAAGTTGTTGGCGTTTTGAGTCAGGTATGTCTGTGCAGTCGAATCTGAATCCAGAACGTGAGAGACTTGGACTCTATCTTCTCTTGGGCCAAAAGTGACGTGAGAGGACTTTTTAACAGCAAATAAACATCTCTTTCTTCCTTATCTTCATATGTGGATTGTACAAATGTCATACACCTGCAATTAGACAAAACACAAAAAGTGTGTGAAGTATTTTTATTACGGATAACATAAATAGATTATTAAATAGTTTGCACTAGAAATCACGACAAATATGCATGTATGCAATATTTTTGGTCATATACAAGGTAGTCATGTCCTCATCAATGTTTCTAAAGTCCGAACAAGAGCATATAATTCTTTATCATAAGTAGAGTAATTCAGACTAGGCCCACTCAATTTTTCAGAAAAGTATACAACAGGTTTGCCATCTTGTAATAACACACCTCTAATCCAATTCCACTAGCATCACATTCAAGCTCAAAAGTCTTATTAAAATCAGGAAGTTGGAGTAAAGGGCATGTGTCAACTTATCTTTCAATACCGTGAAGGCTTCTTCTGTGCGGTACCCCAAACAAAAGGCACATCCTTCTTTGTAAGCTCGTTGAGAGGTGCGACAATGGTGCTGAAATCTCTCACAAAGCGCCTATAGAAACCAGCGAGGCCAAGAAACTCCTCACTTGTGTGACCGTTTTGGGCTGCGGCCAACTCTCAATAGCTTCAATCTTGGCTTTATCAACTTCAATTCCTGTGGAGTAACAACATAGCCAAGAAAAGATACTCGGTCGGTGCAAAAGGTGCACTTCCCAAGGTTACCAAACAAGCGTGCATCACGTAGAGCATTAAAAACAACCGTAAATGTTCCAAATGTTCTTCCAAAGATTTGCTATAAATCAGTATATCATCAAAATAGACTACCACAAATCGTCCAATGAAAGCACGTAAAACTTAGTTCATTAATCTCATGAAAGTACTAGGTGCATTAGTTAACCCAAAGGCATGACTAACCACTCATATAATCCAAACTTAGTTTTAAATGTTGTTTTCCATTCATCTCCCAATTTCATACGAATTTGATGGTATCCACTCATAAATCAACTTTGGAGAATATTGTAGAAACCACTCAATTCATCAAGCATATCATCTAGCCTAGGAATAGGGTGGCGATAACGAATAGTAATATTATTAATGGCTCTACAATCAACACACATCGTGATGTACCATCCTTTTTCGGCACTAGAATAATAGGAACAGCACAAGGACTAAGGGATTAGCGTATATAACCTTTGTCGAGCAGCTCACTGTACTTGCGCATAATCTCCTTCGTCTCCTCTGGATTGATGCGGTATGGTGCGGTTGGGTAATGATGCATCGGGAATTAAGTCAATTTGATGCTCAATCCCTCGAATAGGTGGTAATCCGGTGGCACGTCTTGTGGAAAAGCGTCGTGAACTCTGCAAAATGTTTGTGATAGCGGGGGGCAAAGAGGAAGGCCGTCCTCGAATGAAAATAATGCCTCTTTGCACACAAAAGCATAGCAAATAGATTTGCTAAAATCTAGCTCATCAATATCAGATTTGGTGGCAAGTAAACATGCACTTTTCAATTTAATTTGAAGCAACGATAGATGGTTTATTATTAGGCTTCATGTGTTGCTCAAATTCTTTTGCCACAATCTGATTTTCACTCTTATTTTCTCTGTTTTGCCTTATTAGCTCTATTAATATCATCTTTCAAAATGGACTCGAGAGTCATAGGAAGCAAAGTAATATTTTATCCTTATGAACAAGAGTATCTTGATTGTTTCTACCATGGTGTCTGAATTTTTATTAAATTGCCATGGTCTACCAAGTAACAAGGAACATGCTTGCATAGGTACCACATCACAATCAACATAATCAGCATATGTAGAGATACTAAAATGCACACGAGCAGTCGTGTTACCTTAACCTTGCATTGTTGTTGAACCATTGGATGTAGTAAGGATGTGGATGTGGTCTTGTGGTGAGAGATAGCTTCTCCACCATCTCCATGCTAGCCAAGTTGTTGCAGCTCCCTCCATCTATGATGGCCTTGAATAGAACGTTCCTTCACAACTCCTTTGTATGGAACAAATTATGCCTCTGATTTTGCTCGACTTGTGTAACCTGCACACTCAAAACACGTTGAGCAACTAAACATTCATACTGTCGGCATCTTGGCAGCCATGTATTGTGTCTCATGATCAGAATCATCTCCACCGTGTTCCTCATGTGTAATAAGAGCCAAAGTCTCCTCATCATAGTCACTAAGCGGACTCATACCCACCATCCTCGGTAGCAATCATCTGCGCTGAGATTTGCATTCTCTCATAAAATGTCCTCTTCCCTTACAATGACGACAAATAATATCACTTGTGTGCCTGTTGGCGCCATGGAAGAAGAAGAGCTCTGTGCAGGCCAGCGGAGTGCTCTTGGCGAGATAGTGGTGGTTGTGCTGCTTTCTTGTATCACGGTTGGAGGTGGCTTTGAAGGAGGTGATGGTGCGGTGGAAGTAGATGATGCGTGGTGTCCATGATGAAGGTCGACCTGCGAGAAAAAATTAGTGTGGCGCCAATGCTGTCGATCCTGCACTTCACGTTCAGCTTTACAAGCAAGATGGAATAAGCAGTGATATTATTATAATCCTTATAGTCTAGAATGGTGCGAATATCTCTATTTAATCCACCCGAGAAAGCGTGCAAGCATAGCTTCATTCTCTCAACAATACCACATCTAATCAAGCGAGTTTGTAATTCGATAATATTCTTCTCTGAATTTTTACCTTGTCTTAAGCGCTGCAATTTTGAAGTAATTCACGTTGATAATATGGTGGAACCCTTGATGCACATAGCAGTTTTCAAAGCAGCCCAAGTGGCTGGAGCAGGATATAATCTACAATGTTAGACCACCAAACACATGCAAAGCTAGTGAAAGCACAAACAGCGGCGAGAACACGTCTCTCCTCGGGATATTGTAAACATGTAAATCGTTGTTCAGTTTCTAACTCCCAAGTAAGATATATATCGAGGAACATATCTACCCTCAAATGGTGGAATATTCAATTTCAGTTTAGGGAGATGGTCATGATCTCGTACTGAGGAGCCCTAACATTGCCATTATTTGCATGTGGGCGACACTGGTGGTTGTGGTGCTTGGTTATGCGTAGTTACGATGTTGATCAACCTCATCCTCGTAATCTTCCACATAATCATCCTCCTCGGTACCGATGCAGCGATGGCGAGGAGCCAAAAAAGCACCAACAGCGATGGCAATGGCACAGAATTTTGTCTGGCTCAATAGGAACCGCTGAGCTCGTCCATCTGATTCGGAAGAGGCGTAGTTGTTGTCGTTCTTGAGAGGTGCGATAGGTGCAGCGGCGGTGGTTGTGGAAAGCAGCGAGCAATTCATCAAACTTGCTATCAAGCTTTGTTTCAAGCGTCTTCTCAATGCCATCTATCTTCTCCATGGCCTCGTCAAATCTGTTTAGCACATCTTGCACTGTCCAATCATCATTTCTTTGAAACTTATCATGTAGCTGTTTGTTAATCGGGTTCTCCCAATCAGTCTCATCGACTGTGATCCTACCATGGTTAGCGACAAATAGAAACACACAAGAATATGATCCTCTGAGACTACTAAGAAGTGGTGGTGGTGTATCACAAACCCGTCAAGCAAATCTCAAATTCTTACGGTTCTTACCCGGTGCGGTGGTGATCGGCAACCGTTGTAGTCAAAACTCTCAAAGCTTGGATATAGCGATTACGGGGAGAATCAAGCGCATGGCGTAGATGTATGTGGAGCTGGGAAGGCTTATAATATGGTAGCAAAAAGATTGACAATAATCAATTGAGAGATGCAAAGTTGAATAAGCGCTCAGCAGTGATCTTGTCTTTGGTCCTAGGCTGAAGCATGCTAGAGGCAGCGAGCCTAGAACACCAACAAAATCACGGTGGCGACACGTAAACAATGGAGGAGCACACTCTGAATTTTTTTTCCTCTTTTTCCTTTTTTTTTGCACTTTTTTTCCTCTTTTTTTGCTCCATAACAAATTTTTTGAAAAAAGTCTACAAATGGTCTAAAAACTGCCTAGCGAAATTTTCGGACTTAGTTTTTTTTGAGTTTGGAACTATTTTCTTCTGCGGATGGCTCGGAAGTTGGGAGTCCTCCTTTGTCACGACTTCAGATGTCGCGTGATCTGGAAATCGAAAACAATGCAACAATTCTTGGACTCGGACTAGGACTGGTGGCGGAGATGAATCTGGTGAAACTTCGGATTTGGTGGCGGATATATGTTGCGAAGGTGGACTCAGATGGGCGTGATGGTGGCGGATATGTGGTGGTGGTATATGGCAGCGGCGGCGTGACAACTTTGTGAGCAGAACTCGAAACTCTAAAGACTAGATGCTAAGACCAGCAACTTGACACGGCGATGCAACCATAAATTCAACAAAGCAAATCTGAAAAAGATTATGCAAAGGCTCAGATTGGTTCGGATGGGATGAACTAACCCTAATTTTTTGGCTTTTTCGTGGACTATAGGTATGAAGAACAGACTCGATCTAAACTACGAAAAAGCGTAAAATCTCACGAGCAACACGGAAATCTGATACCACTTGATAGAGGCAAAGGTGTCCCGTCTTTTGATGAGATGGTGGATTTCGCTTTGGTGGAAATCGACTTTGACGATCCGACTCTGACGCGTGCGAGGGCGTCAGCGCATATATGTCGCTAAACCAACTCCGAGAGGTTATTGACCCGCGAACACGATCAACGACCACGAGGTCTATTTCCTGCGAGCAAGCGAAGAACAAGCAAGCTGAGATTGCAATCTGGATATTGCGAATATAAGATGAAAGCATTATTGATAAAGGTGGGGTTACTGTGGCGCCTTTATGCAGTCGTTGAACACAAGCGAAATGCGTGAAGTTGCAGCTATGGCGAACTTTTGATCTAAACAAAACCCAAAGTCTAAGCGGCGCCCTAAGGGCTGTATATATGGGGGAAAAGGAGAATTTCGTGGCCCTTGAGGATGGGGTCGAAACCAACCCTAACTCTTGTTTCCCCACACATCGGACTCTAAAATAGCCTATACTTAAGATGGCATCTTTGTAACTCATGGCGTGAAAGCCAAGAACAAAAGTGCATTCTGGCATCGGTCGATATATATGTGGAAGCGATATCTCCTCTATAGAGGACAAGAAATTTTAGGGCAATCGGGCAAAAAGCCGCGAGAAAATGAAGTACTTTCAAGGGCGCCATAGAATGGACAGATGTTCACTAAAGCGGTCATAATTTTGTCATTGGTCCGTGTCGGACCCATAAGTACTCAAACTGCTTTCATCATTGGCGTGTGAATCAAAAATACTCAAAAATACTCCCGCGCGGGAGGCCGGAGTACCCTCAAATTCAGCCTTAAGCAGGACTTTTGGCCACGAAAGTCAAAGAACATCATTAAATCGTTGTTTTTGAGACAAGTTTACGAACCCATTGGCACTTCCTTTTGAAGGAAATTCGAGATATTATGTTGCTTATAGACATTAGCCCCCTGGTAGGGACAAGCGTACCTTCTGCGGATGCTCTATGATCAAGGCAATTTCATTTGGCGTAAATTGAAGAAAATCCAAAGGCTATATGCCTTATTCTCCTTATTTTTGCGGATGGCATCTTTGTAACTCATGCGGCGTGAAAGCCAAGAACAAAAGTGCATTCTGGCATCGGTCGATATATATGTGGAAGCGATATCTCCTCTATAGAGGACAAGAAATTTTAGGCAATCGGGCAAAAAAGCGCGAGAAAATGAAGTACTTTCAAGGGCGCCATAGAATGGACAGATGTTCACTAAAGCGGTCATAATTTTGTCATTGGTCCGTGTCGGACCCATAAGTACTCAAACTGCTTTCATGGCGGAGCGCGTGAATCAAAAATACTCCTCGCTTGCGCCGGGAGGCCGGAGTACCCTCAAATTCAGCCTTAAGCAGGACTTTTGGCCTGAAAGTCAAAGAACATCATTAAATCATTGTTTTTGAGACAAGTTTACGAACCCATTGGCACTTCCTTTTGAAGGAAATTCGAGATATTATGTTGCTTATAGACATTAGCCCCTGGTAGGGACAAGCGTACCTTCTGCGGATGCTCTATGATCAAGGCAATTTCATTTGGCGTAAATTGAAGAAAATCCAAGGCTATATGCCTTATTCTCCTTATTTTTGCGGATGGCATCTTTGTAACTCATGCGGCGTGAAAGCCAAGAACAAAAGTGCATTCTGGCATCGGTCAATATATATGTGGAAGCGATATCTCCTCTATAGAGGACAAGAAATTTTAGGGCAATCGGCAAAAAAGCGCGAGAAAATGAAGTACTTTCAAGGGCGCCATAGAATGGACAGATGTTCACTAAAGCGGTCATAATTTTGTCATTGGTCCGTGTCGGACCCATAAGTACTCAAACTGCTTTCATGGCGGCGCGTGAATCAAAAATACTCCCGCTTGCGCCGGGAGGCCGGAGTACCCTCAAATTCAGCCTTAAGCAGGACTTTTGGCCTGAAAGTCAAAGAACATCATTAAATCATTTGTTTTTAGGACAAGTTTACGAACCCATTGGCACTTCCTTTTGAAGGAAATTCGAGATATTATGTTGCTTATAGACATTAGCCCCCTGGTAGGGACAAGCGTACCTTCTGCGGATGCTCTATGATCCGGGCAATCTCATTTGGCGTAAATTGAAGAAAATCCAAGGCTATATGCCTTATTCTCCTTGTTTTTTGCGGATGGCATCTTTGTAACTCATGCGGCGTGAAAGCCAAGAACAAAAGTGCATTCTGGCATCGGTCGATATATATGTGGAAGCGATATCTCCTCTATAGAGGACAAGAAATTTTAGGGCAATCGGCAAAAAGCGCGCGAGAAAATGAAGTACTTTCAAGGGCGCCATAGAATGGACGGATGTTCACTAAAGCGGTCATAATTTTGTCATTGGTCCGTGTCGGACCCATAAGTACTCAAACTGCTCATGGCGGCGCGTGAATCAAAAATACTCCCGCTTGCGCGGGAGGCCGGAGTACCCTCAAATTCAGCCTTAAGCAGGACTTTTTGTACGAAAGTCAAAGAACATCATTTGTCATTTGTTTTTTGAGACAAGTTTACGAACCCATTGGCACTTCCTTTTGAAGGAAATTCGAGATATTATGTTGCTTATAGACATTAGCCCCCTGGTAGGGACAAGCGTACCTTCTGCGGATGCTCTATGATCAAGGCAATTTCATTTGGCGTAAATTGAAGAAAATCCAAAGGCTATATGCCTTATTCTCCTTATTTTTGCGGATGGCATCTTTGTAACTCATGCGGCGTGAAAGCCAAGAACAAAAGTGCATTCTGGCATCGGTCGATATATATGTGGAAGCGATATCTCCTCTATAGAGGACAAGAAATTTTAGGGCAATCGGCAAAAAGCATGCGAGAAAATGAAGTACTTTCAAGGGCGCCATAGAATGGACAGATGTTCACTAAAGCGGTCATAATTTTGTCATTGGTCCGTGTCGGACCCATAAGTACTCAAACTGCTTTCATGGCGGCGTGAATCAAAAATACTCCTCGCTTGCGCCGGGAGGCGGAGTACCCTCAAATTCAGCCTTAAGCAGGACTTTTTTTGTACGAAAGTCAAAGAACATCATTAAATCATTTGTTTTTGAGACAAGTTTACGAACCCATTGGCACTTCCTTTTGAAGGAAATTCGAGATATTATGTTGCTTATAGACATTAGCCCCCTGGTAGGGACAAGCGTACCTTCTGCGGATGCTCTATGATCAAGGCAATCTCATTTGGCGTAAATTGAAGAAAATCCAAAGGCTATATGCCTTATTCTCCTTATTTTTGCGGATGGCATCTTTGTAACTCATGCGGCGTGAAAGCCAAGAACAAAAGTGCATTCTGGCATCGGTCAATATATATGTGGAAGCGATATCTCCTCTATAGAGGACAAGAAATTTTAGGGCAATCGGCAAAAAGCATGCGAGAAAATGAAGTACTTTCAAGGGCGCCATAGAATGGACAGATGTTCACTAAAGCGGTCATAATTTTGTCATTGGTCCGTGTCGGACCCATAAGTACTCAAACTGCTTTCATGCGGCGTGAATCAAAAATACTCCCGCTTGCGCCGGGGGCGGAGTACCCTCAAATTCAGCCTTAAGCAGGACTTTTTGGCCGAAAGTCAAAGAACATCATTAAATCATTGTTTTTGGACAAGTTTACGAACCCATTGGCACTTCCTTTTGAAGGAAATTCGAGATATTATGTTGCTTATAGACATTAGCCCCCTGGTAGGGACAAGCGTACCTTCTGCGGATGCTCTATGATCAAGGCAATCTCATTTGGCGTAAATTGAAAAAATCAAAGGCTATATGCCTTATTCTCCTTGTTTTTGCGGATGGCATCTTTGTAACTCATGCGGCGTGAAAGCCAAGAACAAAAGTGCATTCTGGCATCGGTCGATATATATGTGGAAGCGATATCTCCTCTATAGAGGACAAGAAATTTTAGGGCAATCGGGCAAAAAAGCGCGAGAAAATGAAGTACTTTCAAGGGCGCCATAGAATGGACAGATGTTCACTAAAGCGGTCATAATTTTGTCATTGGTCCGTGTCGGACCCATAAGTACTCAAACTGCTTTCATGGCGGCGCGTGAATCAAAAATACTCCCGCTTGCGCCGGGAGGCCGGAGTACCCTCAAATTCAGCCTTAAGCAGGACTTTTTGGTACGAAAGTCAAAGAACATCATTAAATTTGTTTTTGAGACAAGTTTACGAACCCATTGGCACTTCCTTTTGAAGGAAATTCGAGATATTATGTTGCTTATAGACATTAGCCCCCTGGTAGGGACAAGCGTACCTTCTGCGGATGCTCTATGATCAAGGCAATCTCATTTGGCGTAAATTGAAGAAAATCCAAAGGCTATATGCCTTATTCTCCTTATTTTTGCGGATGGCATCTTTGTAACTCATCGGCGTGAAAGCCAAGAACAAAAGTGCATTCTGGCATCGGTCATATATATGTGTGAAGCGATATCTCCTCTATAGAGGACAAGAAATTTTAGGCAATCGGGCAAAAAGCGCGCGAGAAAATGAAGTACTTTCAGGGCGCCATAGAATGGACAGATGTTCACTAAAGCGGTCATAATTTTGTCATTGGTCCGTGTCGGACCCATAAGTACTCAAACTGCTTTCATGGCGCGCGTGAATCAAAAATACTCTCGCTTGCGCGGGAGGCCGGAGTACCCTCAAATTCAGCCTTAAGCAGGACTTTTGGCCTGAAAGTCAAAGAACATCATTAAATCGCTGTTTTTTGAGACAAGTTTACGAACCCATTGGCACTTCCTTTTGAAGGAAATTCGAGATATTATGTTGCTTATAGACATTAGCCCCTGGTAGGGACAAGCGTACCTTCTGCGGATGCTCTATGATCAAGGCAATCTCATTTGGCGTAAATTGAAGAAAATCAAAGGCTATATGCCTTATTCTCCTTATTTTGCGGATGGCATCTTTGTAACTCATGCGGCGTGAAAGCCAAGAACAAAAGTGCATTCTGGCATCGGTCGATATATATGTGGAAGCGATATCTCCTCTATAGAGGACAAGAAATTTTAGGGCAATCGGCAAAAAGCGCGAGAAAATGAAGTACTTTCAAGGGCGCCATAGAATGGACGGATGTTCACTAAAGCGGTCATAATTTTGTCATTGGTCCGTGTCGGACCCATAAGTACTCAAACTGCTTTCATGGCGGCGCGTGAATCAAAAATACTCCTCGCTTGCGCCGGGAGGCCGGAGTACCCTCAAATTCAGCCTTAAGCAGGACTTTTTGTACGAAAGTCAAAGAACATCATTAAATCGCTTTTTTGAGACAAGTTTACGAACCCATTGGCACTTCCTTTTGAAGGAAATTCGAGATATTATGTTGCTTATAGACATTAGCCCCCTGGTAGGGACAAGCGTACCTTCTGCGGATGCTCTATGATCCGGGCAATCTCATTTGGCGTAAATTGAAGAAAATCCAAAGGCTATATGCCTTATTCTCCTTGTTTTTGCGGATGGCATCTTTGTAACTCATGCGGCGTGAAAGCCAAGAACAAAAGTGCATTCTGGCATCGGTCGATATATATGTGGAAGCGATATCTCCTCTATAGAGGACAAGAAATTTTAGGGCAATCGGGCAAAAAAGCGCGCGAGAAAATGAAGTACTTTCAAGGGCGCCATAGAATGGACAGATGTTCACTAAAGCGGTCATAATTTTGTCATTGGTCCGTGTCGGACCCATAAGTACTCAAACTGCTTTCATGGCGGCGTGAATCAAAAATACTCCTCGCTTGCGCGGGAGGCCGGAGTACCCTCAAATTCAGCCTTAAGCAGGACTTTTTGGCCTACGAAAGTCAAAGAACATCATTAAATCGCTGTTTTTTGAGACAAGTTTACGAACCCATTGGCACTTCCTTTTGAAGGAAATTCGAGATATTATGTTGCTTATAGACATTAGCCCCCTGGTAGGGACAAGCGTACCTTCTGCGGATGCTCTATGATCAAGGCAATCTCATTTGGCGTAAATTGAAGAAAATCCAAAGGCTATATGCCTTATTCTCCTTATTTTGCGGATGGCATCTTTGTAACTCATGCGGCGTGAAAGCCAAGAACAAAGGGCATTCTGGCATCGGTCGATATATATGTGGAAGCGATATCTCCTCTATAGAGGACAAGAAATTTTAGGGCAATCGGCAAAAAGCGCGCGAGAAAATGAAGTACTTTCAAGGGCGCCATAGAATGGACGGATGTTCACTAAAGCGGTCATAATTTTGTCATTGGTCCGTGTCGGACCCATAAGTACTCAAACTGCTTTCATGGCGGCGCGTGAATCAAAAATACTCTCGCTTGCGCCGGGAGGCGGAGTACCCTCAAATTCAGCCTTAAGCAGGACTTTTTGTACTGAAAGTCAAAGAACATCATTAAATCATTGTTTTTTGGACAAGTTTACGAACCCATTGGCACTTCCTTTTGAAGGAAATTCGAGATATTATGTTGCTTATAGACATTAGCCCCCTGGTAGGGACAAGCGTACCTTCTGCGGATGCTCTATGATCCGGGCAATCTCATTTGGCGTAAATTGAAGAAAATCCAAAGGCTATATGCCTTATTCTCCTTGTTTTTGCGGATGGCATCTTTGTAACTCATGCGGCGTGAAAGCCAAGAACAAAAGTGCATTCTGGCATCGGTCGATATATATGTGGAAGCGATATCTCCTCTATAGAGGACAAGAAATTTTAGAGGCAATCGGGCAAAAAGCATGCGAGAAAATGAAGTACTTTCAAGGGCGCCATAGAATGGACAGATGTTCACTAAAGCGGTCATAATTTTGTCATTGGTCCGTGTCGGACCCATAAGTACTCAAACTGCTTTCATGGCGGCGTGAATCAAAAATACTCCCGCTTGCGCCGGGAGGCCGGAGTACCCTCAAATTCAGCCTTAAGCAGGACTTTTGGCCTGAAAGTCAAAGAACATCATTAAATCATTTGTTTTTGAGACAAGTTTACGAACCCATTGGCACTTCCTTTTGAAGGAAATTCGAGAGATTATGTTGCTTATAGACATTAGCCCCCTGGTAGGGACAAGCGTACCTTCTGCGGATGCTCTATGATCCGGGCAATCTCATTTGGCGTAAATTGAAGAAAATCCAAGGCTATATGCCTTATTCTCCTTGTTTTTGCGGATGGCATCTTTGTAACTCATGCGGCGTGAAAGCCAAGAACAAAAGGGCATTCTGGCATCGGTCGATATATATGTGGAAGCGATATCTCCTCTATAGAGGACAAGAAATTTTAGGGCAATCGGGCAAAAAGCGCGAGAAAATGAAGTACTTTCAAGGGCGCCATAGAATGGACGGATGTTCACTAAAGCGGTCATAATTTTGTCATTGGTCCGTGTCGGACCCATAAGTACTCAAACTGCTCATGGCGGCGCGTGAATCAAAAATACTCCCGCTTGCGCCGGAGGCGGAGTACCCTCAAATTCAGCCTTAAGCAGGACTTTTTGGTACTGAAAGTCAAAGAACATCATTAAATCATTGTTTTTGAGACAAGTTTACGAACCCATTGGCACTTCCTTTTGAAGGAAATTCGAGATATTATGTTGCTTATAGACATTAGCCCCCTGGTAGGGACAAGCGTACCTTCTGCGGATGCTCTATGATCCGGGCAATCTCATTTGGCGTAAATTGAAGAAAATCCAAAGGCTATATGCCTTATTCTCCTTGTTTTTGCGGATGGCATCTTTGTAACTCATGCGGCGTGAAAGCCAAGAACAAAAGTGCATTCTGGCATCGGTCGATATATATGTGGAAGCGATATCTCCTCTATAGAGGACAAGAAATTTTAGGGCAATCGGCAAAAAGCGCGCGAGAAAATGAAGTACTTTCAAGGGCGCCATAGAATGGACAGATGTTCACTAAAGCGGTCATAATTTTGTCATTGGTCCGTGTCGGACCCATAAGTACTCAAACTGCTCATGGCGGTAGCGTGAATCAAAAATACTCCCGCTTGCGCGGGAGGCCGGAGTACCCTCAAATTCAGCCTTAAGCAGGACTTTTTGGCCTGAAAGTCAAAGAACATCATTAAATCGCTGTTTTTTGGACAAGTTTACGAACCCATTGGCACTTCCTTTTGAAGGAAATTCGAGAGATTATGTTGCTTATAGACATTAGCCCCTGGTAGGGACAAGCGTACCTTCTGCGGATGCTCTATGATCCGGGCAATCTCATTTGGCGTAAATTGAAGAAAATCCAAGGCTATATGCCTTATTCTCCTTATTTTGCGGATGGCATCTTTGTAACTCATGCGGCGTGAAAGCCAAGAACAAAAGGCATTCTGGCATCGGTCGATATATATGTGGAAGCGATATCTCCTCTATAGAGGACAAGAAATTTTAGGGCAATCGGCAAAAAGCGCGCGAGAAAATGAAGTACTTTCAAGGGCGCCATAGAATGGACAGATGTTCACTAAAGCGGTCATAATTTTGTCATTGGTCCGTGTCGGACCCATAAGTACTCAAACTGCTTTCATGGCGGCGCGTGAATCAAAAATACTCCTCGCTTGCGCCGGGAGGCCGGAGTACCCTCAAATTCAGCCTTAAGCAGGACTTTTGGCCACGAAAGTCAAAGAACATCATTAAATCATTTGTTTTTGAGACAAGTTTACGAACCCATTGGCACTTCCTTTTGAAGGAAATTCGAGATATTATGTTGCTTATAGACATTAGCCCCCTGGTAGGGACAAGCGTACCTTCTGCGGATGCTCTATGATCCGGGCAATCTCATTTGGCGTAAATTGAAGAAAATCCAAGGCTATATGCCTTATTCTCCTTGTTTTGCGGATGGCATCTTTGTAACTCATGCGGCGTGAAAGCCAAGAACAAAAGTGCATTCTGGCATCGGTCAATATATATGTGGAAGCGATATCTCCTCTATAGAGGACAAGAAATTTTAGGGCAATCGGGCAAAAAGCATGCGAGAAAATGAAGTACTTTCAAGGACTGCCATAGAATGGACGGATGTTCACTAAAGCGGTCATAATTTTGTCATTGGTCCGTGTCGGACCCATAAGTACTCAAACTGCTTTCATGGCGGCGCGTGAATCAAAAATACTCCCGCTTGCGCCGGGAGGCCGGAGTACCCTCAAATTCAGCCTTAAGCAGGACTTTTTGTACGAAAGTCAAAGAACATCATTAAATCATTGTTTTTGGACAAGTTTACGAACCCATTGGCACTTCCTTTTGAAGGAAATTCGAGATATTATGTTGCTTATAGACATTAGCCCCTGGTAGGGACAAGCGTACCTTCTGCGGATGCTCTATGATCCGGGCAATCTCATTTGGCCGTAAATTGAAGAAAATCCAGTGGCTATATGCCTTATTCTCCTTTTTTTTGCGGATGGCATCTTTGTAACTCATGCGGCGTGAAAGCCAAGAACAAAAGTGCATTCTGGCATCGGTCGATATATATGTGGAAGCGATATCTCCTCTATAGAGGACAAGAAATTTTAGGGCAATCGGCAAAAAGCGCGCGAGAAAATGAAGTACTTTCAAGGGCGCCATAGAATGGACAGATGTTCACTAAAGCGGTCATAATTTTGTCATTGGTCCGTGTCGGACCCATAAGTACTCAAACTGCTTTCGCGGCGGCGCGTGAATCAAAAATACTCCCGCTTGCGCGGGAGGCCGGAGTACCCTCAAATTCAGCCTTAAGCAGGACTTTTTGGCCGAAAGTCAAAGAACATCATTAAATCATTTGTTTTTGGACAAGTTTACGAACCCATTGGCACTTCCTTTTGAAGGAAATTCGAGAGATTATGTTGCTTATAGACATTAGCCCCCTGGTAGGGACAAGCGTACCTTCTGCGGATGCTCTATGATCAAGGCAATCTCATTTGGCGTAAATTGAAGAAAATCCAAGGCTATATGCCTTATTCTCCTTGTTTTTGCGGATGGCATCTTTGTAACTCATGCGGCGTGAAAGCCAAGAACAAAAGGGCATTCTGGCATCGGTCGATATATATGTGAAGCGATATCTCCTCTATAGAGGACAAGAAATTTTAGGGCAATCGGGCAAAAAGCGCGCGAGAAAATGAAGTACTTTCAAGGGCGCCATAGAATGGACAGATGTTCACTAAAGCGGTCATAATTTTGTCATTGGTCCGTGTCGGACCCATAAGTACTCAAACTGCTCATGGTGGCGCGTGAATCAAAAATACTCCCGCTTGCGCCGGGAGGCCGGAGTACCCTCAAATTCAGCCTTAAGCAGGACTTTTTGTACGAAAGTCAAAGAACATCATTAAATCATTTGTTTTTGAGACAAGTTTACGAACCCATTGGCACTTCCTTTTGAAGGAAATTCGAGATATTATGTTGCTTATAGACATTAGCCCCTGGTAGGGACAAGCGTACCTTCTGCGGATGCTCTATGATCAGGCAATCTCATTTGGCGTAAATTGAAGAAAATCCAAAGGCTATATGCCTTATTCTCCTTGTTTTTGCGGATGGCATCTTTGTAACTCATGCGGCGTGAAAGCCAAGAACAAAAGGGCATTCTGGCATCGGTCGATATATATGTGGAAGCGATATCTCCTCTATAGAGGACAAGAAATTTTAGGGCAATCGGCAAAAAGCGCGCGAGAAAATGAAGTACTTTCAAGGGCGCCATAGAATGGACGGATGTTCACTAAAGCGGTCATAATTTTGTCATTGGTCCGTGTCGGACCCATAAGTACTCAAACTGCTTTCATGGCGGCGTGAATCAAAAATACTCCTCGCTTGCGCCGGGAGGCCGGAGTACCCTCAAATTCAGCCTTAAGCAGGACTTTTTGGCCTGAAAGTCAAAGAACATCATTAAATCATTGTTTTTGAGACAAGTTTACGAACCCATTGGCACTTCCTTTTGAAGGAAATTCGAGATATTATGTTGCTTATAGACATTAGCCCCCTGGTAGGGACAAGCGTACCTTCTGCGGATGCTCTATGATCCGGGCAATCTCATTTGGCGTAAATTGAAGAAAATCCAGTGGCTATATGCCTTATTCTCCTTGTTTTTGCGGATGGCATCTTTGTAACTCATGCGGCGTGAAAGCCAAGAACAAAAGGGCATTCTGGCATCGGTCGATATATATGTGGAAGCGATATCTCCTCTATAGAGGACAAGAAATTTTAGGGCAATCGGCAAAAAGCGCGCGAGAAAATGAAGTACTTTCAAGGGCGCCATAGAATGGACAGATGTTCACTAAAGCGGTCATAATTTTGTCATTGGTCCGTGTCGGACCCATAAGTACTCAAACTGCTTTCATGGCGCGCGTGAATCAAAAATACTCCCGCTTGCGCGGGGAGGCCGGAGTACCCTCAAATTCAGCCTTAAGCAGGACTTTTTGGCCGAAAGTCAAAGAACATCATTAAATCATTTTTTTTGAGACAAGTTTACGAACCCATTGGCACTTCCTTTTGAAGGAAATTCGAGAGATTATGTTGCTTATAGACATTAGCCCCCTGGTAGGGACAAGCGTACCTTCTGCGGATGCTCTATGATCCGGGCAATCTCATTTGGCGTAAATTGAAGAAAATCCAGTGGCTATATGCCTTATTCTCCTTGTTTTTGCGGATGGCATCTTTGTAACTCATGCGGCGTGAAAGCCAAGAACAAAAGGGCATTCTGGCATCGGTCAATATATATGTGGAAGCGATATCTCCTCTATAGAGGACAAGAAATTTTAGGGCAATCGGGCAAAAAGCGCGCGAGAAAATGAAGTACTTTCAAGGGCGCCATAGAATGGACAGATGTTCACTAAAGCGGTCATAATTTTGTCATTGGTCCGTGTCGGACCCATAAGTACTCAAACTGCTCATGGCGGCGGCGTGAATCAAAAATACTCCCGCTTGCGCCGGGAGGCCGGAGTACCCTCAAATTCAGCCTTAAGCAGGACTTTTTGTACTGAAAGTCAAAGAACATCATTAAATCATTTTTTTGAGACAAGTTTACGAACCCATTGGCACTTCCTTTTGAAGGAAATTCGAGAGATTATGTTGCTTATAGACATTAGCCCCCTGGTAGGGACAAGCGTACCTTCTGCGGATGCTCTATGATCGGGCAATCTCATTTGGCGTAAATTGAAGAAAATCCAGTGGCTATATGCCTTATTCTCCTTGTTTTGCGGATGGCATCTTTGTAACTCATGCGGCGTGAAAGCCAAGAACAAAGGGCATTCTGGCATCGGTCAATATATATGTGGAAGCGATATCTCCTCTATAGAGGACAAGAAATTTTAGGGCAATCGGGCAAAAAGCATGCGAGAAAATGAAGTACTTTCAAGGGCGCCATAGAATGACACGGATGTTCACTAAAGCGGTCATAATTTTGTCATTGGTCCGTGTCGGACCCATAAGTACTCAAACTGCTTTCATGGCGGCGTGAATCAAAAAATACTCCTCGCTTGCGCCGGGAGGCGGAGTACCCTCAAATTCAGCCTTAAGCAGGACTTTTTGGCCTGAAAGTCAAAGAACATCATTAAATCGCTGTTTTTGAGACAAGTTTACGAACCCATTGGCACTTCCTTTTGAAGGAAATTCGAGATATTATGTTGCTTATAGACATTAGCCCCTGGTAGGGACAAGCGTACCTTCTGCGGATGCTCTATGATCAAGGCAATCTCATTTGGCCGTAAATTGAAGAAAATCCAGTGCTATATGCCTTATTCTCCTTGTTTTTGCGGATGGCATCTTTGTAACTCATGCGCGTGAAAGCCAAGAACAAAAGGGCATTCTGGCATCGGTCAATATATATGTGGAAGCGATATCTCCTCTATAGAGGACAAGAAATTTTAGGGCAATCGGGCAAAAGCGCGCGAGAAAATGAAGTACTTTCAAGGGCGCCATAGAATGGACAGATGTTCACTAAAGCGGTCATAATTTTGTCATTGGTCCGTGTCGGACCCATAAGTACTCAAACTGCTTTCATGGCGTGAATGTGAATCAAAAATACTCCCGCTTGCGCCGGGAGGCCGGAGTACCCTCAAATTCAGCCTTAAGCAGGACTTTTTGGTACGAAAGTCAAAGAACATCATTAAATCATTGTTTTTCGGACAAGTTTACGAACCCATTGGCACTTCCTTTTGAAGGAAATTCGAGATATTATGTTGCTTATAGACATTAGCCCCCTGGTAGGGACAAGCGTACCTTCTGCGGATGCTCTATGATCAAGGCAATCTCATTTGGCGTAAATTGAAGAAAATCCAGTGGCTATATGCCTTATTCTCCTTGTTTTTGCGGATGGCATCTTTGTAACTCATGCGGCGTGAAAGCCAAGAACAAAAGGGCATTCTGGCATCGGTCAATATATATGTGGAAGCGATATCTCCTCTATAGAGGACAAGAAATTTTAGGGCAATCGGGCAAAAAGCATGCGAGAAAATGAAGTACTTTCAAGGGCGCCATAGAATGGACAGATGTTCACTAAAGCGGTCATAATTTTGTCATTGGTCCGTGTCGGACCCATAAGTACTCAAACTGCTTTCGGCGGCGGCGTGAATCAAAAATACTCCCGCTTGCGCCGGAGGGCAGAGTACCCTCAAATTCAGCCTTAAGCAGGACTTTTGGTACGAAAGTCAAAGAACATCATTAAATCGTTGTTTTTTGGACAAGTTTACGAACCCATTGGCACTTCCTTTTGAAGGAAATTCGAGAGATTATGTTGCTTATAGACATTAGCCCCCTGGTAGGGACAAGCGTACCTTCTGCGGATGCTCTATGATCAAGGCAATCTCATTTGGCGTAAATTGAAGAAAATCCAAGGCTATATGCCTTATTCTCCTTGTTTTTGCGGATGGCATCTTTGTAACTCATGCGGCGTGAAAGCCAAGAACAAAAGGGCATTCTGGCATCGGTCGATATATATGTGGAAGCGATATCTCCTCTATAGAGGACAAGAAATTTTAGGGCAATCGGGCAAAAAGCGCGAGAAAATGAAGTACTTTCAAGGGCGCCATAGAATGGACAGATGTTCACTAAAGCGGTCATAATTTTGTCATTGGTCCGTGTCGGACCCATAAGTACTCAAACTGCTTTCGCGGTGACGCGTGAATCAAAAATACTCCTCGCTTGCGCCGGGAGGCCGGAGTACCCTCAAATTCAGCCTTAAGCAGGACTTTTTGTACTGAAAGTCAAAGAACATCATTAAATCATTGTTTTTGGACAAGTTTACGAACCCATTGGCACTTCCTTTTGAAGGAAATTCGAGATATTATGTTGCTTATAGACATTAGCCCCCTGGTAGGGACAAGCGTACCTTCTGCGGATGCTCTATGATCCGGGCAATTTCATTTGGCGTAAATTGAAGAAAATCCAAAGGCTATATGCCTTATTCTCCTTATTTTTGCGGATGGCATCTTTGTAACTCATGCGGCGTGAAAGCCAAGAACAAAAGTGCATTCTGGCATCGGTCGATATATATGTGGAAGCGATATCTCCTCTATAGAGGACAAGAAATTTTAGGGCAATCGGGCAAAAGCGCGCGAAAATGAAGTACTTTCAAGGCGCCATAGAATGGACAGATGTTCACTAAAGCGGTCATAATTTTGTCATTGGTCCGTGTCGGACCCATAAGTACTCAAACTGCTTTCGCGGCGGCGTGAATCAAAAATACTCCCGCTTGCGCGGAGGCCGGAGTACCCTCAAATTCAGCCTTAAGCAGGACTTTTTGGCCTGAAAGTCAAAGAACATCATTAAATCGCTGTTTTTTGGACAAGTTTACGAACCCATTGGCACTTCCTTTTGAAGGAAATTCGAGATATTATGTTGCTTATAGACATTAGCCCCCTGGTAGGGACAAGCGTACCTTCTGCGGATGCTCTATGATCAAGGCAATCTCATTTGGCCGTAAATTGAAGAAAATCCAAAGGCTATATGCCTTATTCTCCTTGTTTTGCGGATGGCATCTTTGTAACTCATGCGGCGTGAAAGCCAAGAACAAAAGGGCATTCTGGCATCGGTCGATATATATGTGGAAGCGATATCTCCTCTATAGAGGACAAAAAATTTTAGGCAATCGGGCAAAAGCGCGCGAGAAAATGAAGTACTTTCAAGGGGCGCCATAGAATGGACGGATGTTCACTAAAGCGGTCATAATTTTGTCATTGGTCCGTGTCGGACCCATAAGTACTCAAACTGCTTTCATGGCGGCGTGAATCAAAAATACTCCCGCTTGCGCCGGGAGGCCGGAGTACCCTCAAATTCAGCCTTAAGCAGGACTTTTTGCCTGAAAGTCAAAGAACATCATTAAATCATTGTTTTTTGAGACAAGTTTACGAACCCATTGGCACTTCCTTTTGAAGGAAATTCGAGAGATTATGTTGCTTATAGACATTAGCCCCCTGGTAGGGACAAGCGTACCTTCTGCGGATGCTCTATGATCAAGGCAATCTCATTTGGCGTAAATTGAAGAAAATCCAAAGGCTATATGCCTTATTCTCCTTGTTTTTGCGGATGGCATCTTTGTAACTCATGCGGCGTGAAAGCCAAGAACAAAAGGGCATTCTGGCATCGGTCAATATATATGTGGAAGCGATATCTCCTCTATAGAGGACAAGAAATTTTAGGGCAATCGGGCAAAAAGCATGCGAGAAAATGAAGTACTTTCAAGGGCGCCATAGAATGGACGGATGTTCACTAAAGCGGTCATAATTTTGTCATTGGTCCGTGTCGGACCCATAAGTACTCAAACTGCTTCATGGCGGCGTGAATCAAAAATACTCCTCGCTTGCGCGCGGGAGGCCGGAGTACCCTCAAATTCAGCCTTAAGCAGGACTTTTTGGCCGAAAGTCAAAGAACATCATTAAATCATTGTTTTTGAGACAAGTTTACGAACCCATTGGCACTTCCTTTTGAAGGAAATTCGAGATATTATGTTGCTTATAGACATTAGCCCCCTGGTAGGGACAAGCGTACCTTCTGCGGATGCTCTATGATCAAGGCAATCTCATTTGGCGTAAATTGAAGAAAATCCAAAGGCTATATGCCTTATTCTCCTTGTTTTTGCGGATGGCATCTTTGTAACTCATCGGCGTGAAAGCCAAGAACAAAAGGGCATTCTGGCATCGGTCGATATATATGTGGAAGCGATATCTCCTCTATAGAGGACAAGAAATTTTAGGGCAATCGGGCAAAAAGCATGCGAGAAAATGAAGTACTTTCAAGGGCGCCATAGAATGGACAGATGTTCACTAAAGCGGTCATAATTTTGTCATTGGTCCGTGTCGGACCCATAAGTACTCAAACTGCTCATGGCGGCGTGAATCAAAAATACTCCTCGCTTGCGCCGGGAGGCCGGAGTACCCTCAAATTCAGCCTTAAGCAGGACTTTTTGGCCACGAAAGTCAAAGAACATCATTAAATCATTGTTTTTGAGACAAGTTTACGAACCCATTGGCACTTCCTTTTGAAGGAAATTCGAGATATTATGTTGCTTATAGACATTAGCCCCCTGGTAGGGACAAGCGTACCTTCTGCGGATGCTCTATGATCAAGGCAATCTCATTTGGCGTAAATTGAAGAAAATCCAGTGGCTATATGCCTTATTCTCCTTGTTTTTGCGGATGGCATCTTTGTAACTCATGCGGCGTGAAAGCCAAGAACAAAAGGGCATTCTGGCATCGGTCGATATATATGTGGAAGCGATATCTCCTCTATAGAGGACAAGAAATTTTAGAGGCAATCGGCAAAAAGCGCGCGAAAATGAAGTACTTTCAAGGCGCCATAGAATGGACAGATGTTCACTAAAGCGGTCATAATTTTGTCATTGGTCCGTGTCGGACCCATAAGTACTCAAACTGCTTTCATGGCGGCGTGAATCAAAAATACTCCCGCTTGCGCGGGAGGCCGGAGTACCCTCAAATTCAGCCTTAAGCGGGACTTTTGGCCGAAAGTCAAAGAACATCATTAAATCATTTGTTTTTGAGACAAGTTTACGAACCCATTGGCACTTCCTTTTGAAGGAAATTCGAGAGATTATGTTGCTTATAGACATTAGCCCCCTGGTAGGGACAAGCGTACCTTCTGCGGATGCTCTATGATCAAGGCAATCTCATTTGGCGTAAATTGAAGAAAATCCAAGGCTATATGCCTTATTCTCCTTGTTTTTGCGGATGGCATCTTTGTAACTCATGCGGCGTGAAAGCCAAGAACAAAAGGGCATTCTGGCATCGGTCGATATATATGTGGAAGCGATATCTCCTCTATAGAGGACAAGAAATTTTAGGGCAATCGGGCAAAAAGCGCGAGAAAATGAAGTACTTTCAGGGCGCCATAGAATGGACAGATGTTCACTAAAGCGGTCATAATTTTGTCATTGGTCCGTGTCGGACCCATAAGTACTCAAACTGCTGCTCATGGCGGCGCGTGAATCAAAAATACTCCCGCTTGCGCCGGGAGGCGGAGTACCCTCAAATTCAGCCTTAAGCAGGACTTTTGGTACGAAAGTCAAAGAACATCATTAAATCGCTGTTTTTGAGACAAGTTTACGAACCCATTGGCACTTCCTTTTGAAGGAAATTCGAGAGATTATGTTGCTTATAGACATTAGCCCCCTGGTAGGGACAAGCGTACCTTCTGCGGATGCTCTATGATCAAGGCAATCTCATTTGGCGTAAATTGAAGAAAATCCAAGGCTATATGCCTTATTCTCCTTGTTTTTGCGGATGGCATCTTTGTAACTCATGCGGCGTGAAAGCCAAGAACAAAAGGGCATTCTGGCATCGGTCGATATATATGTGGAAGCGATATCTCCTCTATAGAGGACAAGAAATTTTAGAGGGCAATCGGGCAAAAAGCATGCGAGAAAATGAAGTACTTTCAAGGGCGCCATAGAATGGACAGATGTTCACTAAAGCGGTCATAATTTTGTCATTGGTCCGTGTCGGACCCATAAGTACTCAAACTGCTTTCATGGCGGTACGTGAATCAAAAATACTCCTCGCTTGCGCCGGGAGGCCGGAGTACCCTCAAATTCAGCCTTAAGCAGGACTTTTTGGCCTGAAAGTCAAAGAACATCATTAAATCATTGTTTTTGGACAAGTTTACGAACCCATTGGCACTTCCTTTTGAAGGAAATCGAGATATTATGTTGCTTATAGACATTAGCCCCCTGGTAGGGACAAGCGTACCTTCTGCGGATGCTCTATGATCCGGGCAATCTCATTTGGCGTAAATTGAAAAATCCAAAGGCTATATGCCTTATTCTCCTTGTTTTTGCGGATGGCATCTTTGTAACTCATGCGGCGTGAAAGCCAAGAACAAAAGGCATTCTGGCATCGGTCAATATATATGTGGAAGCGATATCTCCTCTATAGAGGACAAGAAATTTTAGGGCAATCGGGCAAAAAGCGCGCGAGAAAATGAAGTACTTTCAAGGGCGCCATAGAATGGACAGATGTTCACTAAAGCGGTCATAATTTTGTCATTGGTCCGTGTCGGACCCATAAGTACTCAAACTGCTTTCGCGGCGGCGCGTGAATCAAAAATACTCCTCGCTTGCGCGGGAGGCCGGAGTACCCTCAAATTCAGCCTTAAGCAGGACTTTTTGCCCGAAAGTCAAAGAACATCATTAAATCATTGTTTTTGGACAAGTTTACGAACCCATTGGCACTTCCTTTTGAAGGAAATTCGAGATATTATGTTGCTTATAGACATTAGCCCCCTGGTAGGGACAAGCGTACCTTCTGCGGATGCTCTATGATCGGGCAATCTCATTTGGCGTAAATTGAAGAAAATCAAAGGTGGCTATATGCCTTATTCTCCTTGTTTTTGCGGATGGCATCTTTGTAACTCATGCGGCGTGAAAGCCAAGAACAAAAGGCATTCTGGCATCGGTCGATATATATGTGGAAGCGATATCTCCTCTATAGAGGACAAGAAATTTTAGGCAATCGGCAAAAAGCGCGCGAGAAAATGAAGTACTTTCAAGGGCGCCATAGAATGGACGGATGTTCACTAAAGCGGTCATAATTTTGTCATTGGTCCGTGTCGGACCCATAAGTACTCAAACTGCTCATGGCGGTAGCGTGAATCAAAAATACTCCCGCTTGCGCCGGGAGGCCGGAGTACCCTCAAATTCAGCCTTAAGCAGGACTTTTTGGCCTGAAAGTCAAAGAACATCATTAAATCATTGTTTTTGAGACAAGTTTACGAACCCATTGGCACTTCCTTTTGAAGGAAATTCGAGAGATTATGTTGCTTATAGACATTAGCCCCTGGTAGGGACAAGCGTACCTTCTGCGGATGCTCTATGATCCGGGCAATCTCATTTGGCGTAAATTGAAGAAAATCCAAGGCTATATGCCTTATTCTCCTTGTTTTTTGCGGATGGCATCTTTGTAACTCATGCGGCGTGAAAGCCAAGAACAAAAGGGCATTCTGGCATCGGTCGATATATATGTGGAAGCGATATCTCCTCTATAGAGGACAAGAAATTTTAGGGCAATCGGGCAAAAGCATGCGAGAAAATGAAGTACTTTCAAGGCGCCATAGAATGGACAGATGTTCACTAAAGCGGTCATAATTTTGTCATTGGTCCGTGTCGGACCCATAAGTACTCAAACTGCTTTCATGGCGGCGTGAATCAAAAATACTCCCGCTTGCGCGGGAGGCGGAGTACCCTCAAATTCAGCCTTAAGCAGGACTTTTGGTACGAAAGTCAAAGAACATCATTAAATCATTTGTTTTTTGGACAAGTTTACGAACCCATTGGCACTTCCTTTTGAAGGAAATTCGAGAGATTATGTTGCTTATAGACATTAGCCCCCTGGTAGGGACAAGCGTACCTTCTGCGGATGCTCTATGATCCGGGCAATCTCATTTGGCGTAAATTGAAGAAAATCCAAAGGCTATATGCCTTATTCTCCTTGTTTTTGCGGATGGCATCTTTGTAACTCATGCGGCGTGAAAGCCAAGAACAAAAGGGCATTCTGGCATCGGTCGATATATATGTGGAAGCGATATCTCCTCTATAGAGGACAAGAAATTTTAGGGCAATCGAGGCAAAAAGCGCGCGAGAAAATGAAGTACTTTCAAGGGCGCCATAGAATGGACAGATGTTCACTAAAGCGGTCATAATTTTGTCATTGGTCCGTGTCGGACCCATAAGTACTCAAACTGCTTTCATGGTAGCGTGAATCAAAAATACTCCTCGCTTGCGCCGGGAGGCGAGTACCCTCAAATTCAGCCTTAAGCAGGACTTTTTGTACGAAAGTCAAAGAACATCATTAAATCATTTTTTTCAGACAAGTTTACGAACCCATTGGCACTTCCTTTTGAAGGAAATTCGAGAGATTATGTTGCTTATAGACATTAGCCCCCTGGTAGGGACAAGCGTACCTTCTGCGGATGCTCTATGATCAAGGCAATCTCATTTGGCGTAAATTGAAGAAAATCCAAGGCTATATGCCTTATTCTCCTTGTTTTTGCGGATGGCATCTTTGTAACTCATGCGGCGTGAAAGCCAAGAACAAAAGTGCATTCTGGCATCGGTCAATATATATGTGGAAGCGATATCTCCTCTATAGAGGACAAGAAATTTTAGGGCAATCGGGCAAAAAGCGCGCGAGAAAATGAAGTACTTTCAAGGGCGCCATAGAATGGACGGATGTTCACTAAAGCGGTCATAATTTTGTCATTGGTCCGTGTCGGACCCATAAGTACTCAAACTGCTTTCATGGCGGCGTGAATCAAAAATACTCCTCGCTTGCGCCGGGAGGCCGGAGTACCCTCAAATTCAGCCTTAAGCAGGACTTTTGGCCTGAAAGTCAAAGAACATCATTAAATCATTGTTTTTGAGACAAGTTTACGAACCCATTGGCACTTCCTTTTGAAGGAAATTGAGATATTATGTTGCTTATAGACATTAGCCCCTGGTAGGGACAAGCGTACCTTCTGCGGATGCTCTATGATCAAGGCAATCTCATTTGGCCGTAAATTGAAGAAAATCCAAAGGCTATATGCCTTATTCTCCTTGTTTTTCGCGGATGGCATCTTTGTAACTCATGCGGCGTGAAAGCCAAGAACAAAAGGGCATTCTGGCATCGGTCAATATATATGTGAAGCGATATCTCCTCTATAGAGGACAAGAAATTTTAGGGCAATCGGGCAAAAAGCGCGCGAGAAAATGAAGTACTTTCAAGGGCGCCATAGAATGGACGGATGTTCACTAAAGCGGTCATAATTTTGTCATTGGTCCGTGTCGGACCCATAAGTACTCAAACTGCTTTCATGGCG
Organism: Aegilops speltoides; assembly: GCA_021437245.1. Lineage (NCBI taxonomy): Eukaryota > Viridiplantae > Streptophyta > Magnoliopsida > Poales > Poaceae > Aegilops > Aegilops speltoides. The sequence continues at coordinate 26,224 of JAHHZJ010009574.1, forward strand.
GCGTGAATCAAAAATACTCCCGCTTGCGCCGGGAGGCCGGAGTACCCTCAAATTCAGCCTTAAGCAGGACTTTTGGCCTGAAAGTCAAAGAACATCATTAAATCGCTTTTTTTTGGACAAGTTTACGAACCCATTGGCACTTCCTTTTGAAGGAAATTCGAGATATTATGTTGCTTATAGACATTAGCCCCCTGGTAGGGACAAGCGTACCTTCTGCGGATGCTCTATGATCCGGGCAATCTCATTTGGCGTAAATTGAAGAAAATCCAAAGGCTATATGCCTTATTCTCCTTGTTTTTGCGGATGGCATCTTTGTAACTCATGCGGCGTGAAAGCCAAGAACAAAAGTGCATTCTGGCATCGGTCAATATATATGTGGAAGCGATATCTCCTCTATAGAGGACAAGAAATTTTAGGCAATCGGGCAAAAAGCGCGCGAGAAAATGAAGTACTTTCAAGGGCGCCATAGAATGGACAGATGTTCACTAAAGCGGTCATAATTTTGTCATTGGTCCGTGTCGGACCCATAAGTACTCAAACTGCTTTCATGGCGCGTGAATCAAAAATACTCCTCGCTTGCGCGGGAGGCCGGAGTACCCTCAAATTCAGCCTTAAGCAGGACTTTTTGGTACGAAAGTCAAAGAACATCATTAAATCGCTGTTTTTGAGACAAGTTTACGAACCCATTGGCACTTCCTTTTGAAGGAAATTCGAGATATTATGTTGCTTATAGACATTAGCCCCCTGGTAGGGACAAGCGTACCTTCTGCGGATGCTCTATGATCAAGGCAATCTCATTTGGCGTAAATTGAAGAAAATCCAAAGGCTATATGCCTTATTCTCCTTGTTTTTGCGGATGGCATCTTTGTAACTCATGCGGCGTGAAAGCCAAGAACAAAAGGGCATTCTGGCATCGGTCGATATATATGTGGAAGCGATATCTCCTCTATAGAGGACAAGAAATTTTAGGGCAATCGAGGCAAAAAGCATGCGAAAATGAAGTACTTTCAAGGGCGCCATAGAATGGACAGATGTTCACTAAAGCGGTCATAATTTTGTCATTGGTCCGTGTCGGACCCATAAGTACTCAAACTGCTCATGGCGGCGCGTGAATCAAAAATACTCCCGCTTGCGCGCGGGAGGCCGGAGTACCCTCAAATTCAGCCTTAAGCAGGACTTTTTGGTACGAAAGTCAAAGAACATCATTAAATCATTTGTTTTTGAGACAAGTTTACGAACCCATTGGCACTTCCTTTTGAAGGAAATTCGAGATATTATGTTGCTTATAGACATTAGCCCCCTGGTAGGGACAAGCGTACCTTCTGCGGATGCTCTATGATCCGGGCAATCTCATTTGGCGTAAATTGAAGAAAATCCAAAGGCTATATGCCTTATTCTCCTTGTTTTTGCGGATGGCATCTTTGTAACTCATGCGGCGTGAAAGCCAAGAACAAAAGGGCATTCTGGCATCGGTCGATATATATGTGGAAGCGATATCTCCTCTATAGAGGACAAAATTTTAGGGCAATCGGGCAAAAAGCGCGCGAGAAAATGAAGTACTTTCAAGGGCGCCATAGAATGGACGGATGTTCACTAAAGCGGTCATAATTTTGTCATTGGTCCGTGTCGGACCCATAAGTACTCAAACTGCTTTCATGGCGGCGTGAATCAAAAATACTCTCGCTTGCGCGGGAGGCCGGAGTACCCTCAAATTCAGCCTTAAGCAGGACTTTTGGCCACGAAAGTCAAAGAACATCATTAAATCGCTGTTTTTGAGACAAGTTTACGAACCCATTGGCACTTCCTTTTGAAGGAAATTCGAGATATTATGTTGCTTATAGACATTAGCCCCCTGGTAGGGACAAGCGTACCTTCTGCGGATGCTCTATGATCCGGGCAATCTCATTTGGCCGTAAATTGAAGAAAATCCAAAGGCTATATGCCTTATTCTCCTTGTTTTTGCGGATGGCATCTTTGTAACTCATGCGGCGTGAAAGCCAAGAACAAAAGGCATTCTGGCATCGGTCGATATATATGTGGAAGCGATATCTCCTCTATAGAGGACAAGAAATTTTAGGGCAATCGGGCAAAAAAGCGCGAGAAAATGAAGTACTTTCAAGGGCGCCATAGAATGGACAGATGTTCACTAAAGCGGTCATAATTTTGTCATTGGTCCGTGTCGGACCCATAAGTACTCAAACTGCTTTCATGGCGGCGTGAATCAAAAATACTCCCGCTTGCGCCGGGAGGCCGGAGTACCCTCAAATTCAGCCTTAAGCAGGACTTTTTGGCCTGAAAGTCAAAGAACATCATTAAATCATTTGTTTTTGAGACAAGTTTACGAACCCATTGGCACTTCCTTTTGAAGGAAATTCGAGATATTATGTTGCTTATAGACATTAGCCCCCTGGTAGGGACAAGCGTACCTTCTGCGGATGCTCTATGATCCGGGCAATCTCATTTGGCGTAAATTGAAGAAAATCCAAAGGCTATATGCCTTATTCTCCTTGTTTTTTGCGGATGGCATCTTTGTAACTCATGCGCGTGAAAGCCAAGAACAAAAGTGCATTCTGGCATCGGTCAATATATATGTGGAAGCGATATCTCCTCTATAGAGGACAAGAAATTTTAGGGCAATCGGCAAAAAGCATGCGAGAAAATGAAGTACTTTCAAGGGCGCCATAGAATGGACGGATGTTCACTAAAGCGGTCATAATTTTGTCATTGGTCCGTGTCGGACCCATAAGTACTCAAACTGCTTTCATGGCGGCGTGAATCAAAAATACTCTCGCTTGCGCCGGGAGGCCGGAGTACCCTCAAATTCAGCCTTAAGCAGGACTTTTTGGCCTGAAAGTCAAAGAACATCATTAAATCATTGTTTTTTAGACAAGTTTACGAACCCATTGGCACTTCCTTTTGAAGGAAATTCGAGATATTATGTTGCTTATAGACATTAGCCCCTGGTAGGGACAAGCGTACCTTCTGCGGATGCTCTATGATCCGGGCAATCTCATTTGGCGTAAATTGAAGAAAATCCAAAGGCTATATGCCTTATTCTCCTTGTTTTGCGGATGGCATCTTTGTAACTCATGCGGCGTGAAAGCCAAGAACAAAAGGGCATTCTGGCATCGGTCGATATATATGTGGAAGCGATATCTCCTCTATAGAGGACAAGAAATTTTAGGGCAATCGGGCAAAAAGCGCGCGAGAAAATGAAGTACTTTCAAGGGCGCCATAGAATGGACAGATGTTCACTAAAGCGGTCATAATTTTGTCATTGGTCCGTGTCGGACCCATAAGTACTCAAACTGCTCATGGCGGCGTGAATCAAAAATACTCCCGCTTGCGCCGGGAGGCGGAGTACCCTCAAATTCAGCCTTAAGCAGGACTTTTTGGTACGAAAGTCAAAGAACATCATTAAATCATTGTTTTTGAGACAAGTTTACGAACCCATTGGCACTTCCTTTTGAAGGAAATTCGAGATATTATGTTGCTTATAGACATTAGCCCCCTGGTAGGGACAAGCGTACCTTCTGCGGATGCTCTATGATCAAGGCAATCTCATTTGGCCGTAAATTGAAGAAAATCAAAGGCTATATGCCTTATTCTCCTTGTTTTTGCGGATGGCATCTTTGTAACTCATGCGGCGTGAAAGCCAAGAACAAAAGGGCATTCTGGCATCGGTCAATATATATGTGGAAGCGATATCTCCTCTATAGAGGACAAGAAATTTTAGGGCAATCGAGGCAAAAAGCGCGAGAAAATGAAGTACTTTCAAGGGCTGCCATAGAATGGACGGATGTTCACTAAAGCGGTCATAATTTTGTCATTGGTCCGTGTCGGACCCATAAGTACTCAAACTGCTCACGGCGGCGCGTGAATCAAAAATACTCCTCGCTTGCGCGGGAGGCCGGAGTACCCTCAAATTCAGCCTTAAGCAGGACTTTTTGTACTGAAAGTCAAAGAACATCATTAAATCATTTGTTTTTCGGACAAGTTTACGAACCCATTGGCACTTCCTTTTGAAGGAAATTCGAGATATTATGTTGCTTATAGACATTAGCCCCCTGGTAGGGACAAGCGTACCTTCTGCGGATGCTCTATGATCGGGCAATCTCATTTGGCCGTAAATTGAAAAAATCCAGTGGCTATATGCCTTATTCTCCTTGTTTTGCGGATGGCATCTTTGTAACTCATGCGGCGTGAAAGCCAAGAACAAAAGGGCATTCTGGCATCGGTCAATATATATGTGGAAGCGATATCTCCTCTATAGAGGACAAGAAATTTTAGGGCAATCGGGCAAAAGCGCGCGAAAATGAAGTACTTTCAAGGGCGCCATAGAATGGACAGATGTTCACTAAAGCGGTCATAATTTTGTCATTGGTCCGTGTCGGACCCATAAGTACTCAAACTGCTTTCATGGCGGCGTGAATCAAAAATACTCCTCGCTTGCGCCGGGAGGCCGGAGTACCCTCAAATTCAGCCTTAAGCAGGACTTTTTGTACGAAAGTCAAAGAACATCATTAAATCGCTTTTTTTGAGACAAGTTTACGAACCCATTGGCACTTCCTTTTGAAGGAAATTCGAGATATTATGTTGCTTATAGACATTAGCCCCCTGGTAGGGACAAGCGTACCTTCTGCGGATGCTCTATGATCGGGCAATCTCATTTGGCCGTAAATTGAAGAAAATCCAAAGGCTATATGCCTTATTCTCCTTGTTTTGCGGATGGCATCTTTGTAACTCATGCGGCGTGAAAGCCAAGAACAAAAGTGCATTCTGGCATCGGTCGATATATATGTGGAAGCGATATCTCCTCTATAGAGGACAAGAAATTTTAGGGCAATCGGGCAAAAGCGCGCGAGAAAATGAAGTACTTTCAAGGACGCCATAGAATGGACAGATGTTCACTAAAGCGGTCATAATTTTGTCATTGGTCCGTGTCGGACCCATAAGTACTCAAACTGCTTTCGCGGTGGCGCGTGAATCAAAAATACTCCCGCTTGCGCGGGAGGCCGGAGTACCCTCAAATTCAGCCTTAAGCAGGACTTTTGGTACGAAAGTCAAAGAACATCATTAAATCATTGTTTTTTGAGACAAGTTTACGAACCCATTGGCACTTCCTTTTGAAGGAAATTCGAGAGATTATGTTGCTTATAGACATTAGCCCCCTGGTAGGGACAAGCGTACCTTCTGCGGATGCTCTATGATCGGGCAATCTCATTTGGCCGTAAATTGAAGAAAATCCAGTGGCTATATGCCTTATTCTCCTTATTTTTGCGGATGGCATCTTTGTAACTCATGCGGCGTGAAAGCCAAGAACAAAAGGGCATTCTGGCATCGGTCGATATATATGTGGAAGCGATATCTCCTCTATAGAGGACAAGAAATTTTAGGGCAATCGGGCAAAAAAGCGCGCGAAAATGAAGTACTTTCAAGGCGCCATAGAATGGACGGATGTTCACTAAAGCGGTCATAATTTTGTCATTGGTCCGTGTCGGACCCATAAGTACTCAAACTGCTCATGGCGGCGTGAATCAAAAATACTCCTCGCTTGCGCGGGAGGCCGGAGTACCCTCAAATTCAGCCTTAAGCAGGACTTTTTGGCCTGAAAGTCAAAGAACATCATTAATCGCTTTTTTTGGACAAGTTTACGAACCCATTGGCACTTCCTTTTGAAGGAAATTCGAGATATTATGTTGCTTATAGACATTAGCCCCCTGGTAGGGACAAGCGTACCTTCTGCGGATGCTCTATGATCCGGGCAATCTCATTTGGCGTAAATTGAAGAAAATCCAAAGGCTATATGCCTTATTCTCCTTGTTTTTGCGGATGGCATCTTTGTAACTCATGCGCGTGAAAGCCAAGAACAAAAGTGCATTCTGGCATCGGTCAATATATATGTGGAAGCGATATCTCCTCTATAGAGGACAAGAAATTTTAGGGCAATCGGGCAAAAGCGCGCGAGAAAATGAAGTACTTTCAAGGGCGCCATAGAATGGACAGATGTTCACTAAAGCGGTCATAATTTTGTCATTGGTCCGTGTCGGACCCATAAGTACTCAAACTGCTTTGGCGGTAGCGTGAATCAAAAATACTCCGCGCTGCGCGGGAGGCCGGAGTACCCTCAAATTCAGCCTTAAGCAGGACTTTTGGTACGAAAGTCAAAGAACATCATTAAATCATTTGTTTTTTGAGACAAGTTTACGAACCCATTGGCACTTCCTTTTGAAGGAAATTCGAGATATTATGTTGCTTATAGACATTAGCCCCCTGGTAGGGACAAGCGTACCTTCTGCGGATGCTCTATGATCCGGGCAATCTCATTTGGCCGTAAATTGAAGAAAATCCAAAGGCTATATGCCTTATTCTCCTTATTTTTGCGGATGGCATCTTTGTAACTCATGCGGCGTGAAAGCCAAGAACAAAAGGGCATTCTGGCATCGGTCAATATATATGTGGAAGCGATATCTCCTCTATAGAGGACAAGAAATTTTAGGGCAATCGGGCAAAAAGCGCGAGAAAATGAAGTACTTTCAAGGGCGCCATAGAATGGACAGATGTTCACTAAAGCGGTCATAATTTTGTCATTGGTCCGTGTCGGACCCATAAGTACTCAAACTGCTTTCATGGCGGCGTGAATCAAAAATACTCCTCGCTTGCGCCGGGAGGCCGGAGTACCCTCAAATTCAGCCTTAAGCAGGACTTTTTGGTACGAAAGTCAAAGAACATCATTAAATCATTTGTTTTTGGACAAGTTTACGAACCCATTGGCACTTCCTTTTGAAGGAAATTCGAGATATTATGTTGCTTATAGACATTAGCCCCCTGGTAGGGACAAGCGTACCTTCTGCGGATGCTCTATGATCCGGGCAATCTCATTTGGCCGTAAATTGAAGAAAATCCAAGGCTATATGCCTTATTCTCCTTGTTTTTGCGGATGGCATCTTTGTAACTCATGCGGCGTGAAAGCCAAGAACAAAAGTGCATTCTGGCATCGGTCAATATATATGTGGAAGCGATATCTCCTCTATAGAGGACAAGAAATTTTAGGGCAATCGGCAAAAAAGCGCGCGAAAATGAAGTACTTTCAAGGGCGCCATAGAATGGACAGATGTTCACTAAAGCGGTCATAATTTTGTCATTGGTCCGTGTCGGACCCATAAGTACTCAAACTGCTTCATGGCGGCGGCGTGAATCAAAAATACTCCCGCTTGCGCCGGGAGGCCGGAGTACCCTCAAATTCAGCCTTAAGCAGGACTTTTTGCCTGAAAGTCAAAGAACATCATTAAATCATGGACTCTACATTTTTGAGACAAGTTTACGAACCCATTGGCACTTCTCTCACAACTCCTTGATTCACATGAGACATGGTTACTACCTCAAGCGGAAACTCTATGCATACTCGGGCACCAAGGAGTCGACCATGAAAGAGGCTAGGAAGCAAGGACAATGAGCGGAAGACATACGTGAAAGGCGGAGAGGTGAAAGCAACAAGGACCAGGAAGGCGGACGATCCGGACGGAGGCGGACGATCCGGGACGAGCCGGATGATCCGGACCCGGTCGGACGATCCAACTAACTCCCCAGAAAGCAGCAGAACCTCACGCTGAAGCGGATCATCGGACCCGAGGCCTGGATCATCGGACCCGCCGGACGTCCGGACCTCAGCGGACATCCGGCCCGTCGCCGCCACCAGCCGACCCTCCGGCTCATCCGGGACTCCACCCGGATCATCCGGACCAGCCCGGATCATCCGGACCCTCGTCCGGATCATCCGGCCAGCGCCTGCGCGTGCGTGTTGGGCTGAGCCCATGTACCCCTTCGCCCCAAACTCTATATATAGGACCCCATCTCCTCACTTTGAGACTTAGCATTGGATTAGCTCATATTTGTGTGTGAGCCTTTGCTCATCCACGGTACTTCTCCACGGAGATCGGGACCTCCGTCTGGAGAAGATCCATCAGATTCAAGACCCCTATCTGGGAAGATCCCTCATGGATTCAAGACCTCCTCTCGGAGAAAAACGGTTACCTTTGTATCCTTCCTTTGTTGATTTTGGACCATGTATCACTCGTGCTTGATGATCTAGACCTTGTGTGATTGATCTCTTGCGGTTGAGTGTCTCTCTCGTTCTTCCCGTGATTTCCTCTCGTGCTTCGCGTGTTCTTCGTGTTTCCCCGTAGGATCCTCAAGCGTGAAAGATCGATGAATTAGGGTTCCACCTACATCATATGGTATCATGAGCCACGTTGATCACGTTTTGGAGCCCCTACCCGTGATTTCTAGCTTGTTTTTGTTGTTTTCGTCCTAAAACCGAAAATCCCACAAAAATACCCCAATTTTTGTGATTTGTTGGTTTTGATGATGTTTTGTTGTTTTTTGATCAGTGGATTGATTGTGTAACTTCGTGGATCTTGTGTTTCCCACCTTCTCCCCTCGAAATCCATCAAAATCCCGAAATCGTCAAATTCCACCCCATTTTCGAGGTCTTCGAGCAGTTCCGTCGTGGTTGACCTGCCGGATCATCCGGACCAAGTCCGGATCATCCGGACCTCGCCGGATCATCCGGCTCTGGCCGGATCATCCAAGCTTCCTCTGAAGCTGCGATTCTGCAGTCCACCATCCACCTCCACCACCATCCACACATACATACATCCTCCCCACCCATCCACCACCATTTCCACTTGCCAAACCCCAGCAGTCAACCTCCGTACTACCATTGAATTTGAGTTCGACAATTTGAGTGAGATTTCCGTGTCCTCTTGTGTTTGACTATTTAGGCGGCGGTGCGACATCAACAACTAACGCTCATTTTGGTGACTACTCATCTTAGCGACGAGACGGTAACATCGGCGACATCTTTGTCATACCTGAATTGCATTGATAACCATCATATACCATCTTTTGCGTTGCTTACCCGCCGAGACTAGCCATTGAGTATTGCAGCGTGACTTGTGCACATTAGTTGCATACACCATATCATACATACCATCGAGGTGCATATCTGGAATCAACTTGTGTCACAAAGTTGTCATCGCATACACAATTGCTATCTTAGTTAAGTCAAGTTTGCATAAGAAAAGTGCTCAAAGAAAAAGAGCCACTCAAGCTTTTAAGCAAAGAGGAAAGATAAGCAAAGGGCTTATAAGCAACAAGCATAGCATCTTACAACATTAAGATTGTCATATAAGATCATCTTGGATCATTGCACGAAATACCATACATATAGTATACTTGGGATAGAGATCGTTGCATTTTTGCTTAGTAGGTTGTGCACAAGCTCCGTATCCGCCTATTGTGCAATCGTGCTAAGCGTCTCTTTAGTATTGTGCAACAAGAGCATTTTAAATGGATTCCACACTTTGGCTCATTTTGGTTTGCACAATCCATTTATCTATTTGCGTGTGTGTTTCCGTGTACCACTACTTGCTTAGTCTACTTGTTGCATATCTTGAATTTGCGAATCTTCTTCAACATTTTTGAGTCAAGCTAACAATTGCAATCAATTTTGTGCCACCATCTAACCAAGCTCCACCAAAAGCTTTTACTTGTGTAGGTGTGAGAATCGACAAGGATCGGTACCAATAGTGCTATTTCATTGTCGCATTTGAGTGAACTTGATTCATTTTCAACCGGTCAAAGGTACATTGGTATTAGTTCTTCTCCTTCTACCACTCACAATTTTGCTTGAAATGATGGATAGGCCAAGTTCTTCTACAAATCCACTCTTCATCGAGCAAGGCGGCGACATGTCATCATACATCACCAAGAGCCACCTCTTTGGTGCATGCGAAACTCTCCATCAAGAGCAACAAGCAATGAGCGACGCGCCGACAACCTATCCACCGACTTGCGACTCTCAGAACAGCGTACGAGACTACGCCGACAACAAACTCTCGCGCACAAGAAAGAAACGATGCAAGAATGGGCGAGATCCGCGCCTTGTTGGTGAACGGCGTACTTCTACCTCTTCACACTCAAGGCGGAGCCACTCAAGTCGCCACTCCGGCGACTCCTTCTCGACACAAGTACACCGTCATCGAACATTCTTGACGAGCAGCAGCGTCAAGATCGTCATGCATCTCGCAACTTGCTACATGACAAGCATACCCAAGAGCAAGTTGATGAACAAGTTCCTCGTCCTCAATCGAACCAAGTGGCGTTTGCTCAAGCTCAAAACGACAACGTCTTAAATCACCAACAAGAACAAAAGCGGCGCCTACACCAAGAGTAACAAGATGCGAGGCTCAGCGTCTTCAACAACAACAACGAAGCACAAGCTCTTGGCGGGCAGCCCTTCAAGCATCAAGTCGAGCTCTCGCCAATCGCTTAATGCGAAAGCGCAATCAAGAGAAGCCCTTGAGAAGAAATACAAGAGAGGAACTACCATCCGCGTGCGTAACGTCAAGCCCAAGCTCCTCCACAAGCTACTCAAGCTCACCCCCAACCTCAAGGTCAACAAGAGCAAGTTGATCATGGACTTCCTCCTCGCCAAGACCAACATGAAGATGATTACCCTCCACATCAAGAACGTCATCATCAACATCGACCTCAAAACAATGAAGAACAACGCTATGGCAAGCTCAAGTTCACCATGCCCAAGTTCAATGGAACCAATGATCCCGAAGAGTACCTCTCATGGGCATTGAAGGTCGGCAAAATCTTTCGTTTGCACAACTATGAGGAAGAGAAGAAGATCGCTATGGCATCACTTGAGTTCCAAGACTATGTGCTCATATGGTGGGAACAAGTCCTTGGCGCCGACAAGCAAGAGGTGAACCTCAATCACCACTTGGGCTCAAATGAAGGATGTCATGCGAGCACGCTTTGTACCCACCTACTACAACCGTGACCTCTTCAAAAGCTACAACTCCTCAAGCAAGGAACAAGAGTGTTGAAGAATACTACAAAGAAATGAAGATTGCCATGATTAGAGCCAATGTCATGGAGGATGATGAGCAAACAATGGCACGATTCTTGAATGGACTCAACCATCCCATCAAGAAGATCGCCGACTTCAACCCTACTCCAACCTCATTGAGCTCGTGCATCAAGCTACAAAGGCGGGCGCCAAGTGCAAGATGACTTCAAATCGCCAAGTACTCATCCAAGACATCTGACTTCTCCAACAACCAAGCTTCAACAACTACTCCAACCGTCATCAACCAAGCCTTTCCCAAGCAGCGACGACAAGTCAAGTTACAAGAAAACTTCTACAAGTTCAAGTCGTCCTCCTCCTACTACAAGCAACTCCAAGCCGCGTACTCCATCATCTACTCCATCCGATGAGACCGTCAAGACAAGCTCCTTCAAGTGTTTTACTTGCGGCGGCCGAGGCCACAAGTCTTATGAATGCACCAACAAGCGCACCATGATACTCAGCGACGATGGCACCTCGACTCAATGAGTGAAGATGAAATGGGCGCTATTGAGCAAGTGGCCATGCACCCGGCGCATCAACGAGGATGAAGATGATCAAGTCTTTTGTGATGAAGATACAAGTCCGCTCTTGTTGTCTCCAAAGTCTTGACACTTCAACATCAACAAGAAGAAGACCAGCGATGCCACATCTTCCACACAAAGCGGACATCAATGGGCGATCCGTCAAGGTCATCATCGATGGAGGTAGTTGCCACAATTTGGCAAGCGAAGAACTATGCTCAAGCTCAATTGGTCAAGAAGAAGCATCGCAACCATACAATGTTCAATGGCTAAGTGACTCCGGCACTATCTGAGTTGAGCATCGGTGCAAGTATCCTTCAAAATAGGTGCATATGAGGATACTTTGGGTGTGATGTGGTCCCAATGACCGTTGCCACCTCCTCCTTGGTCGGCCATGGCAATTCGACCGTGGTGTCTACCACAATGGGCGTACAAACCACTATAGCTTCAAGATGAAAGGCAAAGAATATGTCCTACGACCCATGTCTCCTAGTCAAGTGATAGCCGACAAACAAGCCACCAACCAAAGAGAGAAGAGTGAAAAAGTGAACCACCAAAAAGTGAGTGAGAGCCACAAGCCAAATTTGGCGCCTCTTTGCCTAAAGAAAAAACCTCATACTATTAGCCACCAAACATGAGATGAGAGAAGTGTGTGAGAACCCATCAGTGTGATGCACTTTGTCCTTGTGTGCAGGATGGAGAACCAAAACTAACACCACTCATGAGCTACCTTTGGTGTTTCAATCTCTTTGCAGGAATTTCAAGATGTTTTCCCGATGAGCTACCTCGGGTCTACCTCCTCTTGAGGCATTGAGCATCGAATCGACCTCATCCGGGCGCCACTTCAAACAAAGCTCCCTACGTGTCAATCCAGAAGAAACCAAGGAGATTCAGCAGCAAGTACAACAACTAATCGACAATGGTCATATGCGTGAAAGCTTAAGCCCTTGTGCCGTCCCGTTATACTTGTGCCTAAGCCGATGGAAGTTTCGCTTGTGCTCGATTGTAGACCCATAAATGCTATCACCGTGCGCTATAGGCATCCCATTCCTTGCTTAGATGATATGCTTGATGAACTTAGTGGAGCCAACTTTTCTCAAAATTGATCTTAAAAGTGGCTATTATCAAATCCGCATTCATGAGGGTGATGAATGGAAAACCGCTTTCAAAACAAAATTTGGCTTATATGAGTGGTTGGTTATGCCTATGGGTTTGTCGGAAGCTCCGGAATTTTGTGCGTCTAATGCATCATGTACCGTCCATACATTGGAATCTTTGTTGTGGTTTACTTGATGATATTCTTGTGTTTAGCAAAACCATGAAAGAGCATCTTGATCATGTTAAGCTTGTTTTGCAAACACTTGAAAGGAAAGTCTTTATGCCAATTTGAAAAAATGCAATTTTGGAGTTGACAAAGTGGTTTTTGGGTTTCGTTGTATCTTCAAGGGTGTCCATGTTGATGAAACTAAGATCAAAGCAATTAAAACTTGGCTAACCCACCAATTTGCAACAAATCGAAGTTTCCTTGGTCTTGCGGGTTTTATCGTCGCTTTGTGAAAAACTTTAGCACTATTGCAGCTCCTTTGCATGCTTTGAGTAAGAAGAATACTCCTTTTGTTTGGGGACCTTTGCAAATAGCGCTTTCGATGAGCTCAAGTCTTTGCTTACTCATGCTCCAATTCTTGCTTTGCCCAATTTTGACAAAACTTTTGAGGTCCATTATGATGCAAGTGGTACGGAATTGGCGGAGTTTTAATGCAAGAAAAACGAGTCATTGCTTATTTTAGTGAAAAACTCTCGGTGCTCAACTTAACTATCCGTGTATGACAAGGAATTGTATGCTTTAGTCGTGTCCTCCATGTTTGGGAACATTATCTTAGACCTCATGAGTTTGTCATCCATACCGATCATGAAGCAGCTTAAGTACTTAAAGGTCAAACTAAATTGAACAAGCGTCATGCCAAATGGAGTGAATTTATTGAATCTTTTCCATATGTGATCAAGTACATTAAGGGCAAGGAAAATGTAGTTGCCGATGCACTTTCACGCATATGCGCTTGTCACCCAACTTGAGTTGAATGTTATTGGCTTTGAGCACATCAAAGATTTGTATGCTAGTGATCCATCTTTGGCACATCATTATGCTAAATGTTTGGCGCATACATCTTGGGAACAATATTACCTCAAGGATGGTTATCTTATGAGAGCTAACAAACTATGCATACCGAGTCTTCTCTTCGTTTGCTCCTTGTGCAAGAGGCTCATGGCGGTGGACTCATGGGACACTTTGGACAGCGACAAGACATTATACGCTCTCCAAGAACTACTTTTGGCCAAAGATGTTTGAGGCGTCTCACGCTTCACCACAAGATGCTCAACATGCATAAAGCTAAGTTAAAAGCTCAATCTCATGGTCTTTACATGCCTCTTCCTATTCCTTATCAACCTTGGGAAGACATTAGCATGGACTTTGTACTTGGTTTGCCTAGAACTCAAAATGGAAAGGACTCCGTATTTGTTGTTGTGGACCGATTTTCTAAAATGGCACATTTCATCCCTTGCAACAAGGTGAGCGATGCTTCACATATTGCAAATCTCTTTTGTAGGGAAATCTTGCGCCTCCATGGAGTACCAAAGTCAATGCGTCTCCGACCATGACGTCAAATTCTTGAGTTACTTTTGGAAAACTCTTTGCGTAAGCTGGAATCAAGCTCTTGTTCTCCTCCGCATACCACCCTCAAACCGGCGGCCAAGCGGAGGTGACAGACAGACGCTCTCCACTCTACTTGGCGTGTTGATCAAGAAGAACATCAAGGAGTGGGAGGCGTGTTTACCCATCGCCATCGCCTACAACCGCGCAAGACATTCGACGACCGGCAAGTTCCCTTGAGGTCGTCTCGGCTTCAACCCATTGTCCCCATTGGACATTCTACCTCTACCTCTACAAAGCGCACCAACCTCGGCGCAAGTGCCGTGCAAGCTACATCAAGAAGATGCATGAAGATACAAGAAACACCATGGGCGCCAAGTACAGCGACTAGCGACAAGATCGACATCAACAAGCAACCCATGATCTTCAACATAGGCGATCTCGTGTGGCTACACCTTCGCAGGAACGCTTCCCCAATGAGCGTAAGTCAAACTACTACCCCGAGCCGCCGGACCATTCAAGGTGTTATGCGCTACAACAACAACGCCTACAAGCTCGACCTACCAGCGACAAGTACAGCGTGGTGACACCTTCTCGTCAAGACCTCTCGCCTTTCCATGGTGAGGAAGATCTAGATCCGGTCGGATCCTTTGAAGGAGGGATATGATGCGGAGCATCCTTCCATCATCCCCATGGACTCTACATCAACACCTACAACACCACAAGGACCGATGACTCGAGCACGTGCAAGAGCTCTTGAAACCGGTGACATCACTCCTCTCACAACTCCCCTTGATTCACATGAGACATGGTTACTACCTCAAGCGGAAACTCTATGCATACTCGGGCACCAAGGAGTGCGACCATGAAGAGGCTAGGAAGCAAGGAGAATCGGAAGCGGAAGACAAGCGTGAAGGCGGAGAGGAAAGCAACAAGGACGGAGAAGCGGGACGATCCGGACGAGGCCCGGACGATCCGGACGAGCCGGATGATTGGACCCGGTCCGGACGATCCGGCTAACTCCACCAAGGCAGCAGAACCTCCACAGCTGGCGGATCATCAGACCAGGCTCGGATCATCCGGACCCCGCCCGGACGTCCGGACCTTCAGGCGGACATCCGGCCCTTCACCGCCACCAGCCGACCCTCCGGCTCATCCGGGACTCCACCTGGATCATCCGGACCAGCCCGGATCATCCGGACCCTCGTCCGGATCATCCGGCCGGCGCCTGCCTGCAGCGTGTTAGGCTGAGCCCATGTGCCTCGCCCCAAACTCTATATAGGACCCCATCTCCTCACTTTGAGACTTAGCATTGGATTAGCTCATATTGTGTGTGAGAGCCTTTGCTCATCCACGGTACTTCTCCACGGAGATCAGGACCTCCGTCTGGAGAAGATCCATCGGATTCAAGACCCCTATCGGGAAGATCCCTCGTGGATTCAAGACCTCCTCTCGGAGAAAACGGTTACCTTTGTATCTTTCCTTTGTTGATTTTGGACCATGTATCACTTTCGTGCTTGATGATCTAGACCTTGTGTGATTGATCTCTTGTCGGTTGAGTGTCTCTCGTTCTTCCCGTGATTTCCTCTCGTGCTTCGCGTGTTTCCCGTAGGATCCCCTCAAGCGTGAAAGAGGCAAAGGTGTCCGTCTTTCGATGAGATGGTGGATATCGCTTTGGTGGAAATCGACTTTGACGATCCGACTACTGGCGTGCGAGGGCGTCGCGCATATATGTCGGTAAACCAACTCAAGAGAGGTTATTGACCTTGGCGAACACGATCAACGACCACGAGGTCTATTTCCTGCGAGCAAGCGAAGAACAAGCAAGAAGCTGAGATTGCAATCTGGATATTGCTAATGTAAGATGAAAGCTTTATTGATCAAGGTGGGGTTACTGTGGCGCCTTTATGCAGTCGTTGAACACAAGCGAAGTACGAAGTTGCAGCTATGGCGAACTTTTAATCTAAACAAAACCCGAAGTCTAAGCGGCGCCCTAAGGGCTGTATATATGGAGGAAGAGGGGTGAATTTCGTGGCCCTTGGTGGAGGTCAAAACTAACCCTATCTCTTGTTTCCCCCACATCGGACTCTAAAAATAGCCTATACTAATGTATTTCGAAATTACATGGGCTGGCCCAATAATAAGGTGTTGTGACACCTAGAATAGCCTATGGACGAAATTTATGAAGTGGCATCTTGTATATTTCGTCCAAGGCTTCATGCACTCATTATGGTGGCTTCAAAGTCACAGAAATCATCACTTGTAACTCCATTCTTGTCCCCCTTGCATGCCATCATCTCCATGCTTGTTCTTGCTCCAATGTTCATCCTTCTCCAAGCTAGGCCCTTCATTTGTAAGCAAAACAAATGTATCCAATTTAAGCGACATCATATTCTCATGAACATCAGAATCATTACCAAGAAACAAAGTACACAGTACTTTAGTTGGCGTCTTGTGAGCTCTAGTAATTGGTCCGGTATGTATAGCAGCGAGGGGCTGTGGGTGTAACAATGGTATTGATGTCCTCATCATCCTCCCCTTCTTGAAATGAAGTCGTCCTCGTGAGCTCATCTTCCTCACCCAAATATGGCTTCAAATCTGCAATGTTAAAAGTGGGACTAACCCCAAAATCTGCGAGGCAGCTCGGTTTATATGCATTATCGTTTACTTTCTCCAACACCTTAAAGGGACCCGGCAGCACGTGGCATTAGCTTTGATTTGCGCAAATCGAAATCTATCCTTACATAAATGTAACCAAACAAGATCTCGGTGCAAACACAACATGTTTTCTACCCTTATCTCCAGCAAGTTTATATTTAGCATTCATCGCTCAATGTTTTCCTTAGTTAACTCATGCATTTTTAAAATCAATTCATACGTTCTTTAGCATCAAAATTAACCTTCTCCGAAGATGGAAGAAGCGATAAATCAATAGGTGCGAGGTAGGAAACCATACACAACGAAAAGAGCACATCTTACTAGTAGAATGCAATGAGCGATTATAAGCAAATTCAATATGAAAGCATTCCTCCCACATTTCTTATTATTCTTTAGAACAGCCCTAAGCATAGTAGACAATGTTCTATTGACTACTTGGTTTATCCATCGGTTTGGGTGTGACAAGTAGTGCTAAAAGCAGTTTAGTCCCCAACTTAGCCCATAAACATCTCCAAAAGTGGCTAAGAAATTTAGTATCACGATCTGAAACAATAGTATTTGGCACACCATGCAAGCGAATAATTTCACGGAAGAACAAATCAGCAACATTAACAGCATCATCGCTTTTATGACATGGTATAAAGTCGCCATTTTGAGAATCTATCCACGACAACAAATATGCTATCCTCCCTTCTTTGTTAGAGAGTAAACCTAAAACAAAGTCCATAGATATATCCTCCCAAGGAACACTAGGTACATGCAAAGGCATATATAAACCATGAGGATTGAGTCGTGACTTAGCTTTTTGACATGTAGTGCGAGCAAGCAACAAAGCGCTCAACATCCGTCTCATCTTTGGCCAAAAGAAATGTGTAGCAAGTATATCCTCCGTCTTCTTCACGCTTTGTCCCATTAGTTCTCCTCCATCGCCTCCTGCAACAACAAAAGGCGAGCGGAGCTAGCTGGAATGCATAGCTTGTTAGAGCGAAACACAAATCCATCATTAACGACGAACTTGTTCCATGTTCTACCTTCTTTACAATTCTGCAATACATCGCTAAATTCAGCATCATGCACATATTGATCTTTGATGGTCTCCAAACCAAATATTTTAAAGTCAAGTTGTGAAAGCATAGTATAACTTGACGAGACAATGCATCGACAATAACATTTTCTTTACCCTTCTTGTGTTTAATGACATAAGGAAAAGTCTCAATGAATTCAACCCATTTAGCATGTCTACGATTCATTTTAGCTTGACTTTTAATATGTTTCAAAGATTCATGATCGGAATGTATAACAAATTCTTTGGGCCATAAATAATGTTGCCATGTCTCTAAAGTCGAACAAGAGCATATAATTCTTTATCATAAGTAGAATAGTTCAGACTAGGCCCACTCAATTTTTAGAGAAAAGTATGCAACAGGTTTGCCATCTTGTAAAACACACCTCTAATCCAATTCCACTAGCATCACATTCAACCTCAAAAGTCTTATCGTGAAGGCTTCTTCACATGCGGTACCCCAAACAAAAGGCAGATCTTTCTTTGTAAGCTCATTAAGAGGTGCAGCAATTGTGCTAAAATCTCTCAAAAGCCTATAGAAACCAGCGAGTCCAAGAAAACTCCTCACTTGTGTAACCGTTTTGGGCTGCGGCCAACTCTCAATAAGCTTCAATCTTGGCTTTATCAACTTCAATTCCTGTGGAGTAACAACATAGCCAAGAAAAGACACTCGGTCGATTGCAAAAGGTGCACTTCCCAAGGTTACCAAACAAGCGTGCATCACGTAGAGCAATAAAAACAACACGTAAATGTTCCAAATGTTCCTCAAAGATTTGCTATAAATCAGTATATCATCAAAATAGACTACCACAAATCGTCCAATGAAAGCACGTAAAACTTCGTTCATTAGTCTCATGAAAGTACTAGGTGCATTAGTTAACCCAAAAGGCATGACTAACCATTCATATAAACCAAACTTAGTTTTAAATGCTGTTTTCCATTCATCTCCCAATTTCATACGAATTTGATGGTATCCACTCATAAATCAACTTTGGAGAATATTGTAGAGCCACTCAATTCATCAAGCATATCATCTAGCCTAGGAATAGGGTGGCGATAACGAATAGTAATATTATTAATGCCTCTACAATCAACACACACGTGATGTACCATCCTTTTTCGGCACTAGAATAATAGGAACAGCACAAGGACTAAAGGGATTAGGCGTATATAACCTTTGTCGAGCAGCTCCACATGCACTTGGCGCATAATCTCCTTCGTCTCCTCTGGATTAGTGCGGTATGGCGCGCGGTTGGGTAATGATGCACGGAATTAAGTCAATTTGATGCTCAATCCCTCGAATAGGTGGTAATCCGGTGTGCGTCTTGTGGAAAGAGCGTCGGTGAACTCTGCAAAATGTTAGTGACAGCGGGGGGGCAAAGAGGAAAGCAAGTCCTCGAATGAAAATAATGCCTCTTTGCACACAAAAGCATAGCAAACAGATTTGCTAAAATCTAGCTCATCAATATCAGATTTGGTGGCAAGTAAACATGCACTTTTCAATTTAATTTGAAGCAACGATTGGATGGTTTATTATTAGGCTTCATGTGTTGCTCAAATTCTTTTGCCACAATCTGATTTTCACTCTTATTTTCTCTGTTTTGCTTTATTAGCTCTATTAATATCATCTTTCAAAATGGAATCGAGGAGTCATAGGAAGCAAAGTAATATTTTATCCACAGTGAACAAGAGTATCTTGATTGTTTCTACCATGGTGTGCAAATTTTTATCAAATTGCCATGGTCTACCAAGTAATAAGGAACATGCTTGCATAGGTACCACATCACAATCAACATAATCAGCATATGTAGAGATACTAAAATGCACACGAGCGATCGTGTTACCTTAACCTTGCACGCTGTTGTTGAACCATTGGATGTAGTAAGGATGTGGATGTGGTCTTGTGGTGAGAGATAGCTTCTCCACCATCTCCATGCTAGCCAAGTTGTTGGAGCTCCCTCCATCTATGATGGCCTTGAATAGAGCGTTCCTTCACAACTCCTTTGTATGGAACAAATTATGCCTCTGATTTTGCTCGACTTGTGTAACTGCACACTCAAAACACGTTGAGCAACTAAACATTCATACTGTCGGCATCTTGACCATGTATTGTGTCTCATGATCGAATCATCTCCACCGTGTTCCTCATGTGTAATAAGAGCCAAAGTCTCCTCATCATAGTCACTAAGCGGACTCATACCCACCATCCTCGTAGCAATCATCACAGCTGAGATTTGCATTCTCTGTAAAATGTCCTCTTCCCTTACAACGATGACAAATAATATCACTTGCGTGCCTGGTTGACGCCATGGAAGAAGAAAGAGCTCTGTGCGGGCCCGGTGGTGTGCTCTTGGCGGAATAGTGGTGGTTGTGCCCTTTCTTGTATCACGGTTGGAGGTGGCACTGAAGGAGCTGATAGTGCGGTGGAAGTAGATGATGCCGTGGTGTCCATGATGAAGGTCGACCTCGAGAAAAGTTAGTGCGGCGCCAATGCACATCGATCCTGCACTTCACGTTCAGCTTTACAAGCAAGATGGAATAAGCGGGTGATATTATTATAATCCTTATAGTCTAGAATGGTACGAATCTCTCTATTTAATCCACCTAGAAAGCGTGCAAGCATAGCTTCATTCTCCTCAACAATACCACATCTAATCAAGCGGTTTGTAATTCACGATAATATTCTTCTATAGAATTTTTCCTTGTCTTAAAGCGCTGCAATTTTGAAGTAATTCACGTTGATAATATGGTGGAACCCAGCGAGTGCGCATAGCAGTTTTCAAAGCAGCCCAAGTAGCTGGAGCAGGATATAATCTACAATGTTGAGACCACCAAACACATGCAAAGCTAGTGAAAGCACAAGCGATGGCGAGAACACGTCTCTCCTCGGGATGTTGTAAACATGTAAGTCGTTGTTCAGTTTCTAACTCCCAAGTAAGATATATATCAGGAACATATCTACCCTCAAATGGTGGAATATTCAATTTCAGTTTAGGGAGATGGTCATGATCTACCGTACTGAGGGGAGCCTAACATTGCCATTATTTGCATGAGGGGCGACACTGGTGGTTGTGGTGCTGGTGGTTGCTGCGTAGTGCTGATGTTGATCAACCTCATCCTCGTAATCGCCCACATACTCATCATCCTCCTCGGTACCAGCAGCAGCGATGGCGAGAACAAAAAGCACCAACAGCGATGGCAATGACACAGAATTTTGTCCTGGCTCAATAGGAACCTTGAGCTCGTCCATACTGATTCGGAAGGCGTAGTTGTTGTCGTTCTTGAGTGCGATAGGTGCAGCGGCGGTGGTTGTGGAAAGCGCGAGCAATTCATCAAACTTGCTATCAAGCTTTGTTTCAAGCGTCTTCTCAATGCCATCTATCTTCTCCATGGCCTCGTCAAATCTGTTTAGCACATCTTGCACCTGTCCAATCATCATTTGCTGAAACTTATCATGTAGCTGTTTGTTCGTCGAGTTCTCCCAATCAGTCTCATCGACTTGTGATCCTGCCATGGTTAGCAGCAATAGAAACACACAAGAATATGATCCTCTGAGACTACTACGTGAAAGCCAAGAACAAAGGGCATTCTGGCATCGGTCGATATATATGTGGAAGCGATATCTCCTCTATAGAACATGAAATTTTAGAGCAATCGGTGAGAAAGCGCTGAAAATGAAGTACTTTCAAGGCGCCATAGAATGGACGGATGTTCACTAAAGCGGTCATAATTTTGTCATTTGGGTCATTGTCGGACCCATAAGTACTCAAACTGCTCCACAGCGATGCGTGAATCAAAATATACTCCTCGCTTGCGCGAGGAGGCCAGTACCCTCAAATTGACCTAAGCGAGACTTTTGGCCACGAAAGTCAAGAACATCATTAATTCTGTTTTTTGGACAAGTTTACGAACCCATTGGCACTTCCTTTTGAAGGAAATTGAGATATTATTGCTTATAGATATTAGCCCCCTGGTAGGGACAAACATACCTTCTGCGGATGCTCTATGATCCGGGCAATCTCATTTGGCGTAAATTGAAAGAAAATCCAGCGGCTATATACCTTATTCTCCTTGTTTTAGCGGATGGCATCTGTAACTCATGTGCGTGAAAGCCAGAACAAAGGGCATTCTGCATCGGACAATAAATATGTGGACGACATCTCTTCTATAGAGGACAAGAAATTTTGAGCAATCGGGCAAAAAGCGCGAGAAAATGAAGTACTTTCAAGGCTGCCATAGAGCAGACGAGATGTTCACTAAAGCGTTCATAATTTTGTCATTGGTCGTGTCGGACCCATAAGTACTCACTGCTCACGTGGCCTTGTGAATCAAAAATACTCCCGCTTGTGCGGAGGCGGTACCCTCAAATTCAGCCTTAAGTAGGACTTTTGGCCACAAAGTCAAAACGTCATTTATCTTGTTTTTTAGGACTAGTTTGAACCCATTGGCACTTCCTTTTGAAGGAAATTCGAGAGATTATGTTGCTTATTGACATTAGCCACGCTGGAAGGAACAAGCATTTTCTGCGATGCTCTATGATCCGAGCGATCTCATTTGGCGTAAATTGAAGAAAATCCAGCGGCTATACCTTATTCTCCTTGTTGTGGCGGATGGCATCTTTTAACTCATGCGGCGTGAAAGCCAAAACACATTCTGGCATCGGTCAATATATATGAAGCGATATCTCCTCTATAGAGGACATGAAATTTTAGGGCAATCGGGCAAAAAGCATGCGAGAAAATGAAGTACTTTCAAGGCGCCATAGAATGGACGGTGTTCACTAAAGCGGTCATAATTTTGTCATTTGGGTCGGTGTCGGACCATAAGTACTCAAACCTTTCATGGCGAGTCGTGAATCCAAAATATACTCGCTTATGGGAGGCCAGATACCCTCAAATTGACCTTAAGCAGGACTTTTTGGCCACGAAAGTCAAAGAACATCATTAAATCGCTGTTTTTTGGACAAGTTTACGAACCCATTGGCACTTCCTTTGTGATTCGAGATATTATGGTGCTTATAGATATTAGCCCCCGTGGGACAAAGCGTACCTTTCTGCGGATGCTCTATGATCAGGCGATCTCATTTGGCCATAAATTGAAGAAAATCCAGTGACTATATGCCTTATTCTCCTTGTTTTGCGGATGGCATCTTTGTAACTCATGCGTGAAAGCAGAACAAAAAGGGCATTCTGGCATCGGTCAATATATATGTGAAGCGATATCTCCTCTATAGAGGACAAGAATTTTAGGGCAATCGGGCAAAAGCGCACGAGAAAATGAAGTACTTTCAAGGGCGCCATAGAATGAACAGATGTTCACTAAAGCGGTCATAATCTTGTCATTGGATTCGTATGGACCCAGTACTCAAACTGCTCACGGCGGTAGCAGCGAATCTAAAAAATACTCCCGCTTTTGCGGGAGGCGAAGTACCCTCAAATTCAGCCTTAAAATGACTTTTTGGCCTGAAAGTCAAGAACATCATTTTATCATTGTTTTTGACTAGTTTACGAACCCATTGTGATCTGAGCATCCTTCCATCATCCCATGGACTCTACATCAACACCTACAACAGCACAAGGACGATGACTCGAGCAGGCTCTTGAAAGCGGTGACATCACTCCTCCACAATCCCCGATTCACATGAGACATGGTTACTACCTCAGCGGAAACTCTATGCATACTCGGGCGCCAAAAGTCGACCATGAAAGAGGCTAGGAAGCAAGGACAATGAGGCGGAAGACATCGTGAAAACGGAAGGTGAAAGCAACAAGGACCGAGAGAGGCGGACGGTGGAGGGCGGACAGTCGGGCCGAGCCAGATGATCGGACGGTGGGCGATCCGGCTACTCCACCGAAGAACCTCCAACGGCGGATCATCGGACCCAGGCTGGATCATCCGGACCTTGGTCCGGACCTCAGCGGGACATCGACCCGTCGCCGCCCTGTAACCGACCCTCGGCTCGGTTTCCAAGTGGATCTGCTTTCCCCAAGTTTCCCACTTCCATCAAAATCTCCTCAAATTTGCCGAATATCCTCCATTTCCTCCCCAAAATCGGACTCCACGAGCAAATCGGCGGATTGACTTGCAGATCATCGGACCTTCTCCGGATCATCGGTTCCCGGATGATGTAAGGGTGGAACCCTAATTGTCGATCTTTCATGTTTGGAGGGGATGCTACGGAGGAACACGAAGAACAGCGGCACAAGGGAAACAGGGGAAAGCGAGAGAATCACTCAACCAACAAGAATCGATCACACAAGTGCTAGATCAACATACACCATGAGATCCACAAGATACATAGTCAACTAGGTAAGGATACAAAGAACCGTTCATCTAAGAGGAGGCCTTGATGTTCTTCCCTAGATAGGGTCTTGAATCCCGAGGGATCTTCTCCAGGAGGTCCGATCTCCGAGGAGAAATGCAGTGGATGAGCAAAGCTCTCACACAAATATGAGCTAATCAATGCTAAGTCTCAAAGTGAGGAGATGGGGTCCTATATATAGAGTTTGGGCGAAGGGGTACATGGGCTCAGCCCAGAGCAGTGGCGGATGATCGGACGAGGTCCGGATGATCCGGCTGGTCAGTAATCCGGGTGGAGTCGGATGGCGGAGTCGGCTGTTGGCGGGAGGCGGATGTCGGTGGAGGTCAGGACGTCCGGGAGTCCGGATGATCCGACTGGGTCGGATGATCCGGCTTTAGCGTGGAGGTTCTGTTGCCTTCTTGGAGTTAGCCGGATCGTCCGAGCCGGTCCGAATCATCGGCTCTGTCCGGATCGTCCAAACCTCGTCCGGATCGTCTGGCCTCTCTAGTCCTTGTTGCTTTCTCCTCTCCGTCTTCCGTAGTCTTCCGCCGATTCTCCTTGCTTCTAGCCTCTTCATGGTGACTCCTTGGTCTGGTATGCATAGAGTTTCCGTTTGAGGTAGTAACCATGTCTCATGTGAATCGAAGGAGAGTTGTGAGGAGTGATGTCACCTCGGTTTCAAGAGCTCTTGCATGCTCGAGTCATCGGTCCTTGTGGTGTTGTGGGTGTTGATGTAGAGTCCATGGGGATGATGGAAGGATGCTCATCATATCCCTCCCTTGAAAGGATCCGACCTGGATCTAGATCTTCATCACCATGGAAGGCGAGAGGTCTTTGGCGTTGAAGGTGTCGCTCATGTTGTACTTGTCCTTTGTGGTCGAGCTTGTAGGCATTGTTGTTGTGGCGCTAACACCTTGAAGGTCCATCGGCTCGGGGTAGTAGTTTGGACTTGCGTTCGTTGGAAGCGTTCCTTGAAGGTGTAGCCACGAGATCGCCTATGTTGAAGATCATGGGTTGCTTGTTGATGTTGATCTTTGTCGCTAGTCGTTGTACTTGGCGCTCGATGGTGTTTCTTGTATCTTCATGCATCTTCTTGATGTAGCTTGCCGTGCACTTGCGTCGGGTTGGTGCGCTCTTGTAGAGCTAGAGGTAGAATGTCCAATGGGGACAATGGGTTGAAGCCGTAGCGACCTCGAAGGGGACTTGCGGTGTCGAATGTCTTTGCGGTTGTGGCGTACTCGGCGATGGGTAGAACCGTCTCCCTCCTTGATGTTCTTCTTGATCAACCGCAAGTAAGTGGAAGCGTCGGTTCGTCACCTCCGTTTGGCCGTCGGATTGAGGGTGGTATCGGAGGAGAACAAGAGCTTGATTCGAGCTTGGCGCAAAGAGTTTTCAAAAGTAACTCAAGAACTTGGCGTCGTGGTGAGCGATTGACTTTGGTACTCCATGGGGCAAAGATTTCCCTACAAAGAGATTTGCAATATGTGAAGCATCGTCTACCTTGTTGCAAGGGATGAAATGTGCCATTTAGAACATCGGTCCACAACAACAAATCGAGTCCTTTCCATTTTGAGTTTTAGGCAAACCAAGTACAAAGTCCATGCTAATGTCTTCCCAAGGTTGAAAGGAATAGGAAGAGGCATGTAAAGACCATGAGATTGAGCTTTTGACTTAGCTTTGCGGCATGTTGAGCATCTTGTGGTGAAGCGTGAGCGTCTCGAAACATCTTTGGCCAAAAGTAGTTCTTGGAGGCGTGGCGAATGTCTTCGCGTCCAAAGTGTCCCATGAGTCCACCATGAGCCTCTTGCAAAGACAAGCGAAAGAAGACTCGGGTATGCAAAGTTTGTTAGCTCTCATAAGATAACCATCCTTGAGGTAATATTGTTCCCAAGATGTTCGTCAAACATTTAACATAATGATGTGCAAAAGATGGATCACTAGCATACAAATCTTTGATGTGCTCAAAAGCCAATAACATTCAACTCAAGTTGGGTGACAAGCGTGCATATCCGTGAAAGTGCATCGCAACTACATTTTCCTTGCCCTTAATGTACTTGATCACATATGGAAAAGATTCAATAAATTCACTCCATTTGGCACCTTGTTCAATTTAGTTTGACCTTTTAAGTACTTAAGCGTTTCATGATCGGTATGGATGACAAACTCATGAGGTCTAAGATAATGTTCCCAAACATAGCAACGCACTTTAAAGCAATAATTCTTTGTCATATCGGGATAGTTAAGTTGAGCCCGGTGAGTTTTTACTAAAATAAGCAATGACTCGTTTTTCTTGCATTAAAACTCCGCCTATTCGGTACCACTTGCATCACAATGAACCTTAAAAGTTTTGTCAAAATTGGCAAAGCAAGAATCGACATGAGTAAGCAAAGACTTTAGCTCATAAAGCGTTGGATTACAGCGGTCCCCAAACAAAAGGGTATTCTTCTTACTCAAAGCATGCAAAGGAGCTGCAATAGTGCTAAAGTTTTTCACAAGCGGATAAAAACCTGAAGACCAAAACTTAGCATTGTTGCAAATTGGTTGGTTGGGGCCAAGTTTTAATGCTTTGATCTTAGTTTCATCAACATCGACACCCTTGGAAAGACAACGAAACCAAGAAAACCACTTTGTCAATGCCAAAAGTGCATTTTTAAGTTGGCATAAAGACTTTCTTTTGAAGCGTTTGCAAAACAAGCAACATGATCAAGATGCTCTTTCATGGTTTTGCTAAACACAAGAATATCATCAGTAAACCACAAAAGATTCCAATGTATGGACGAAGTACATGATGCATAGAAGCACAAAAGTTAGGGAGCTTCAAGCAAACCCATAGGCAAACCAACCATTCATATAAGCCAAATTTTGTTTTGAAAGCAGTTTTCCATTCATCACCCTCATGAATGCGGTTTGATAATAGCCACTTTTAAGATCAATTTTTGAGAAAAAGTTGGCTCCACTATATTCATCAAGCATGTCATCTAAGCGGAATGGGATGCCTATAGCGATGATACATTTATAGGTTACAATCGAACTGGGAAACTTCCATCGGGTTTAAGCACAAATATAGACGCGGCACAAGGGCAAGCTTTCCGTCATGACCATTGTCGATTAGTTGTTGTACTTGCCATTGAATCTCCTTGGTTTCTTGGATTGACGGTAGGGAGCTTTGTTTGGAAGTGGCGCCGGGGATGAGGTCGATTCGATGCTCAATGCCTCGAGAGGAGGTAACCGGAGGTAGCTCATCGGGAAAACATCTTGAAATTCCTGAAAGAGATTGAAACACCAAAGGTAGCTCATGAGTGGTGTTAGTTTTGGTTCTCCATCCTTGACACAGGACAAAGTGCATCACACTCGATGGGTTCTCACACTTCTCTCATCTCATGTTTGGTGGCGAATAGTATGAGGTTTTTCTCTCTGAAGGCTCAAATTTGGCTTGTGGCTCTCACTCACGTTTTGGTGGCTCACTTTCTCCTCTTCTCTTTTTGGTTTTTGGCTTGTTTTGGCTATCCTTGACTAGGAGACATGGGTCGTAGGATATATTCTTTGCCTTTCATCTTGAAGCTATAGTGGTTTGTCGCCCATTGTGTGAACGCGTATTGCCATGGCCGACCAAGGAGGAGGTGTGCAAGAGTCATTGGGACCACATCACACTCCAAAGTGTCCTCATATGCCCATTTTGAAGGATACTTGGACCGTATGCTCAACTTCGTATAGTCGGAGTCCTTAGCCATTGAACCTTGTATGGTTGCGGATGCTTCTTCTTGACCAATTGGAGCTTGGAGCATAGTTCTTGCTTGCCAAGTTGTGGCAACTACCTCCATCGATGATGACCTTGTGGATCTCCATTGATGCGGCCTTTGTGTGGAAGATGTGGCATCGTTGGTCTTCTTCTTGGTGATGTTGAGTGTCAAGACTTTGGAACAACAAAGCGGGGCTTGATCTTCATCACAAAAGACTTGATCATCTTCATCCTCGTTGATCGCGGTGTATGGCCACTTGCTCAATGGCGTCCATTTCATCTTCACTCATTGAGTCGTGGTGCCATCGTCGTTGAGTATCATGATGCGCTTGTTGGTGCATTCATATGACTTGTGGCCTCGGCCGCTAGATAAAACACGAAGGAGCTTGTCTTGATGGTCTCATCGGTTGGAGTAGATGATGAAGCCTGGTGGGGTTGCTTTAGTAGGAGGAGGGCGACTTGAACTTTAGAAGTTTTCTTGTAACTTGACTTGTCGTCGTTGCTTGGAAAAGACTTGGTTGATGTCGAAGTTGGATAGTTGTTGAAGCTTGGTTGTTGGAGGGCCGTATGTCTTGGATGAGTACTGGTGCCAAGTCATCTTGCACTTGTCTTTCGCCTTTTAGCTTGATGCCGCAGCTCAATGAGGTTGGAGTAGGGTTGGAAATCGGTCTTCTTGATGGGATGGTTGAGGCCATTCAAGAATCGTGCCATTGTTTGTTCATCATCCTCCTGACATTGGCTCGAATCATGGCAATCTCCATTTCCTTGAGTATTCTTACAATCTTTGTTCCTTGCTTGAGGAGTTGTAGCTTCTTGAAGAGATCCCAGTTGTAGTAGGTGGGCACAAGCGTGCTCTCACGAGCTCCTTCATTTGAGCCCAAGTGGTGATTGGAGGTTCACCTCTTGCTTGTCGGCTCAAGGACTTGTTCCACCATATGAGCACATAGTCTTGGAACTCAAGTGATGCCATGCGATCTTCTTCTCTTCCTCATAGTTGTAAGCGAAAGATTTTGTAGTCAATGCCCATGAGAGGTATCCTTGGGATCATTGGTTCCATTGAACTTGGGCATTACGAACTTGAGTTGCCATAACGTTGTTCATCATTGTGTTGAGGTCGATGTTGATGATGGCGTTCTTGGCGTGGAGGATAATCATCCTCATGTTGTGATAGAGGCGGGTGTCGATCTTTCGATGAGATGATAACTTCTCGGTTTGGTGAAGATGACTTTGTGATCCGACTACAAGCGTGCATGACGTTGCCTTAGCAATCGCTAAACCAATCTCACGATTCTTGGCGATGCGGAGAATCAACCTGACCACGAGGTCTATTCCTGCAACAATCGAAGAACAAGCAAGAATATGATAAAAGCAATCTGAATATTGCGGTATGTATGAAGTATTGATAAAGGTGGGGATCCAGCGGTCTTGTGGTCGTTGGACACAAGCAAGTACACGAAGTTGCAATGGCTAACTTAACTAAACAAATCCCAAGGAAAAGCTACTAGATGGATCTACTTATATAGGAGCAAGGGTGGCAGCCAAGGAGGTGGGAGGGCGTCCCAAGGCAGCCTAAAACTAACTCTAGGTCGTACAAGGCCAATGGGCCCAAGTGGAGGTATAACACCTTTGGACTTTGTTTGACTCGGATTCTGGTGCAGCGTCAGATTGTTTTGTCCACAACTCAACGCTCGGACAGATTTTAAGGTGATTCAATTGTGCTGGAAAGAGCATGAAATCTACTTTCCAACAAAATGAATCACCCAATTCGAATCCGTATGAAAAATTTGTTGGCGTTTTGAGTCAGGTATGTTGGAGTCCGAATCTGAATCCGAACGTGAGACTTTGGACTCTATCTTCTCTTGGGCCAAAAGTGCGTGAGAGGACTTTTTGAACAGAAAATAAACATCTCTTTCTTCCTTATCTTCATATGTGGATTGTACAAATGTCCCATACACCTGCAATTAAACAAAACACAAAAGTGTGTGAAGTATTTTTTTACGGATAACATAAATAGATTATTGAATAGTTTGCACTAGAAATCACGACAAATATGCATGTATGCAATATTTTTGGTCATATACAAGGTACTCATGTCCTCATCATCCTCCCTTTTTGAAAATAAAGCCGTCCTCGGCGTTGCTTAATCTGAAATGTGGCTAACAAAAGAGACAAAGGTGTACATGTTGTATATGTATCGTCATCCATTTTATTTCCCTTGATTTTTGCATATATGACACATGAATAGATGAGTAACTTGCATAGTTCATAAAATCTAAAGCCAACAAATTAGCACAAGAACTAGAAGGCATGAAAATATTGCAACTCAGTTTGCACATATAAGTGAAGCTCTTATTTATTTCAAAAGATTGACAATGTTCATCATTAAACAATCCCAACATTGGTGAATAAACCTTATTTGAATCAAATTTACATGCTACAACATGCTTAGATAAGCAAACATGCAATGAGTCATTCGACACAGAATCATCACCAAGATTAGAGGTCATATCAAAAGCGATTAAACATTGATTCTTTTGCATCAACAGTTAATTCAATTGGTGCTCTCAAAATTGTTGGTATTTGGTTGTTTGATCACATGGCATAGTCAAATTATCAACATAATCCTCAAAAATAGGTGGTGTGATCAAAGTAGTGGGTAGCAACACATGATGTATTCAAGTTAACTAGGGATGCATCATTCTCATGTGAAGTTATATCATCAATACCTTTCTTGTTACCTTGCCTAAAGGCGTAGGCTGATGTAGTTCTGAGCGTAGACAATGCACCATACTCTTGAGATGATGTCACGCTCAGGTGGGGCTGCTCTAGTAGGTTAGCGGTGGAGGAACCAACCGGTGTGGTGAGCATGAACTGGAATTGTAGTTGTTGTAGTCACCAATGCATCCTCCTGTAATGTCTCTCAAAGGTACAAGCACGAACATACATACCAGTAATGCAACGAGGAATATCTGAAATCTTGCACTGAATATCATGGTTCAAACCACCAAAAATCTATTCATTGTATCATTCTCAGATTCTTCTATGTCACAATGATGTATATAAGATTTGAACTCTTGGTAGTAAGCATGAACAGTGTTATTGCCTTGTTTAAATTGTTCAAATTTGGAAGCAATTCACACGATAGTAAGGAGGGAAAAATTGTTTTCTCATTACATCTTTCAAATCTTTCCAAGTTGTGGGTTGGTTATCAATGTTTTTCTTACAATGACATTCCACCAAACAGAAGCAAAACCAGTAAATGCTCTAGTGGCAGCTCGTACTCGCTCAAGTTCAGAAAAGCCATGGTGACTAAAACTTGTTCTACTTCAAGCTCCCAAGCTAGATAAATAGCAGGATTAAATCTACCCTCAAATGCGGTAAAGAGCTAACCTGGCCATGTGCTTGTGTGTTGTTCCAACTCGTGATGGTGAAGATGTGTTAAATGGTCCAAGAACTTCTATCTCCGAAACCTGTCATGATTAGTAGAAACAAGAAACAAAATCCAAAAATAATGTTCCTATAACTACTAGGATGTGGTGGTAAAATGCTCACAGTAAAGCAAATATCAATGTCTTACAAGTTCTTACCATGCAGCAGGCGGTGATCGGCAACCAGCGGTGTCAAGTAACTCCGAATATTGAGTAAAGCGATTGCGGAGGCGTCGATATACAGTGTAGAAATATGTGGAGCTGGGTTGGCTATATATGGTAGCAAAAGATTAGCAATAATCAATTCAAAGATGCAATGTTGAATAACGCTCAGACGATCTGTGTTGGTCCTAGGCTGAACCGGACTAGAGGCGAGCCTAGAACACTAATGAGGTCACGCATAGCACAACTAGCATCAATGAAGGATACTAAGTAGCTCTTGACAGCAAGATATAAGTGAAGATCACAATGGTAGTGAAGATAATGATGAAAAACAACTACCAAGCAGGACATACAACAAATCTCTCTCCAACTTTCCTCTTGAAAAGTTTGAGCCAATTTTCTGATAAATTTTCAAAGAATGCTACTAACTCAAGCTTTCCAATGCAAAAGAATCACTCAATTCGAACTGATATGAGGAGTCAAAGAATTCTAAAACTGGCCTGAAAAATTGGAACAATCTGTGTTCACGAACTTGAGGGCAAAAGACCTATTTAGAAGCCGATTTTGAGGTGTGAAATAATGAACTAGCTTCTGCAACTATTTAGATGCGGCTCGTCGCTAGCTTCAATTTGAGTACTCACGGAGCCAAAACGGACTTCGTATGAGGAAGATACACCTGTTTTACTGAACAGTGCGCAAAACAGATTCCAATCCGAATTCAGGTACGAGATTGATTCTAGATAGATCCGTTTTTTCTTCTCTTTTTTCTCATGCTTTTTTCTTTTCTTCTCTCTCTTTTTTTTTTTCTTTCCTTTTTTCTCTCTTTTTTCTCTTTTTTCTCTCTTTTTTCTCCCTCTTTCCAAGACAAACTAGATAAGATGCAGATTGGATCAGGCGAAGATGTGAATGACCTCAACTATGATTATGACAATGAACAGTCGTAGCACATGGTGAAATAATAGATGGGATGGTGGACAGCGGAAGGATAATGATGCAGCGGGCGTGACTAAT
>JAHHZJ010009577.1:0-13033 GCA_021437245.1 Aegilops speltoides
GGGGAACCTTTTGTGGAGTTTGCTCCAGGATGTGTCCGTGAATCGTCCGGACGGTTGTTTTCATTGGGACGGATTGTTTATCAATTTATCTGTTAGATGGTTACTCGGGGCATGTTAAATGCGTCCACCGTTTATACGCTCTATGGCTGGAGTGCATAGTCTTGTCGTTGTCGGCGGGACTTTGGGGCGCTTGCGTCGCCGTTTTGTTTTTTTAGAGGAATTATCCGGCGATGTCCGTTGTTCCTCGTTATCGCTTCCTTTGGTGTATCCACCATATGTACATCGTGAGTTGAGGTGGCCTTCCGGTTCCATGAGCGTGGTTCTTGAATCTCCGGCATGTCGTCCATACCGTCGATGTCTTGGTCGAAGTCTAACATATCGGTTAAGTCATCGGCAGTGGCTACAAAATGGGTGGTGGTGAAGGAAATATGCCTAGAGGCAATAATAAAGTTATTATTTATTTCCTCATATCATGATAAATGTTTATTATTCATGCTAGAATTGTATTAACGGAAACATGATACATGTGTGAATACATAGACAAAACTATAGTCACTAGTATGCCTCTACTTGACTAGCTCATTAATCAAAGATGGTTATGTTTCCTAACCATAGACATGTGTTGTCATTTGATTAGTGAGATCACATCATTAGGATAATGATGTGATTGACATAACCCATCCGTTAACAGCACTTGATCGTTTAGTATTCGCTATTGCTTTCTTCATGACTTATACATGTTCCTGTAACTATGAAATTATGCAACTCCTGTTTACGGAGGAACACTTTGAGGTACTACCAAGCGTCACAACATAACTGGGTGATTATAAAGGTTACTAGGTGTCTCCAAGGTACATGTTGAGTTAGGCGTATTTGAATTAGATTTTGTCCTCAATTGTCGGAGAGGTATCTACGGGCCCTCTCGGTAATACTCATCATAAGCCTTGCAACATTATAACTAATGAGTTAGTTATGAGATGGCGTATTCGAGCGAGTAAAGACTTCGATAGCGAGATTGAACTAGGTATTGGATACCGCGATCAAATCTCGGGCAAAGTAACATACCGATGACAAAGGAACAACTTATGTTGTTATGCGGTTTGACCGATAAAGATATTAAGTAGAATATGTAGGAACCAATATGGGCATCCAGGTCCCATTATTGGTTATTGACCGAGAATGGTTTTAGGTCATGTCTACATAGTTCTCGAACCGTAGGATCCTGCACAACGTTTGATGCGGTTTTATTATGAGTTTATAAGTTTTGATGTCGAAGTTTGTTTAGAGTCCGGATGTGATCACGGACATGGCGAGGTCTCGGAATGGTCGAGACATAAAGATTGATATATTGGAAGCCTATGTTTGGACATCGGAATGGTTCGGGTGAAATCGTATTTTAGAATGAGGAGGTTACGGAACCCCGGGGTTAATGGGCCTACATGGGCCAAGAGGGAGAAAGAGGGAAGGGCGGGAGGGGCGCGCCCCCCCCCTAGTCCGAATAGGACAAGGGAAGGCGGCGCCCCTTTCCTTCCCTCTTCCTCCTCTTTCCCCCTTCTCCTAATCCTACTAGGAAGAGGAGTCCTACTCGGTGGGAGTAGGACTCCCCTGCGCGCCCTCGGGCCGCCTCCTCCCCAGGCTCCTTTATATCACGGGGTGGGGGCACCCCAAACACACAAGTTGATCTACGGATCGTTCCTTAGCCGTGTCGGTGCCCCTTCCACCATATTCCACCTCGGTCATATCGTCGCGGAGTTTAGCGAAGCCTCGCCGATAGAACATCATCATCGTTACCCGCCGTCGTCTTGATGGAACTCATCTCGGGCCTTTGCTGGATCGGAGGCGGAGATCGTCATCAGCGAGCGTGTGCTGAACTCGGAGGCCCGTCGTTCGGTGCTTGGATCGGTCGGATCGTGAAGGCGTCGACTACATCAACCGCGTTGTGCTAGCGCTTCGCTTCGTTCATGCGTGGAACACTCTCCCCTCTGTTGCTATATCATCACCATAATCTTGCGTGTGCGTAGGAAATTTTTGAAATTACTCGTTCCCCAACAGTGGTATCCGAGCCTAGGTTTTATGCGTTGATGTTATATGCGAGATTAACCAAGTGAGTTGTGGGCGATACAAGTCATACCTTGACATGTCATACTTTGGTTGGCGGTATTGTGAGATAAGCGGCGGACCGACATTACGCGTATCTTCCGAACTGGTTTCACCATTCGAGCACTTTCGTGCTTAAAGGTATTGGCGGGTGTCTCTCTCTCACTTTAGCTGAATCGGTGTGGCTCCCGGTCCTTGAAGTTAAAAACAGCACCAACTTGCGAACTATCGTTGTGGTTTTGATGCGTAGGTAAGAATGGTTCTTGCTAAGACCGTAGACCCGTAAAATTTGCAACAACAAAGTAAGGGCGTCTAACTTGTTTTTGCGGGGCATGTTGTGATGTGATATGGTCAAGGCGTGATGTTATATTTTATTGTATGAGATGATCATGTTTTGTAACGAAGTTATCGGCAATGGCAGGAAGCCATATGGTTTACTTTATTGTATGAAATGCAAGCGCCTTGTAATTGCTTTACTTTATCACTAAGCGGTAGCGATAATTAAGAAGCAATAGATGGTGTACGACAACAATGCTATGATGGAGATCAAGGTGTCGCGCCGGTGACAATGGTGATCATGGCGGTTGCTTGAAGATGGAATCACAAGCCAAGATGATGATGGCCATATCATATCACTTATATTGATTGCATGTGAGGTTTATCCTTTATGCATCTTATCTTGCTTTGATTGGGTAGCATTTTAAGATGATCTCTTGCTAATTATCAAGAAGTGTTCTCCTGAGTATGCACCATTCGGAAGTTCTTCGTCTTTGAGACACCACGTGATGATCGGGTGTGATAGGCTCTACGTTCAAATACAGCGGGTGCAAACAGATGAACACACGGAATACTCAGGTTATACTTGCGAGCCTAGCATATTGAGATATGGCCTCGGAACACGGAGATCGAAAGGTCGGCGTGAATCATATAGTAGATATGATCCATAGAGATGTTCACCATTGAAACTACTCTATCTCACGTGATGATGGGACATGGTTTAGTTGATTTGGATCACGTGATCACTTAGATGACTAGAGGATGTCATCTAAGTGGGAGTTCTTAAGTAATATGATTAATTGAACTTAAATTTATCATTAGTACGATAGTATTTTGCTTGTCTATGTTTGTTTGTAGATAGATGGCTCGTCTGTTGTTCGTTGAATTTTAATCGTTCCTTGAGAAGCAAAGTTGAAGATGATGGTAGCAATTACGGAATTTGGAGTCCAATATTTGAGGATTATCCTCATTGCTGCCTGAGAAGAAAAATTCGTCTGGAAGCACCGGCTGGGTGCGAACTGCTGCTAATGCAATGGCCGAGGTTAGAAGCGTCTAGCGAGCAAAGCTGATGACTACTCTATAGTTCGATGTGCCATGCTTTCGGCTTAGAACCGGGCCTTCACGACATTTTGAGCGTCATGGAGCATATGAGATGTTCCGAGGAGTTGAAGTTAATATTTCAAGCAAATGCCGGATTGAAGATATAGAAGTCTCCATAAGTTCTATAGCTGCAAGATGGAGGAGAATAGTTACATCGGTGAACACATACTCAAAATATGCAGGTATAATAATCACATTCAGCTGGGAGTTAATCTTCACGATGATAGTGTCATTGTGAGAATTCTCCAATCACGCCACCAAGCTACAAGAGCTTAGTGATGAACTATAATATGAAAGGGATGAACAAGACTATTCCGAGCTCTTAGCGATCTTGAAAGCATGGAGTAGAAATCAGAAGGAGCATCAAGTGTTGATGGTTAACAAGACCACTAGTTTCAAGAAGAAGGGCAAAGGGAAGAAGAGGGAACTTCAAAGAACAGCAAGCAAGTTGCTACTCAAGAAGAAACAAGTCTGGACCTAAGCCTCAAGCTGAGTGCCTACTACAAGCGGTTGGACCTTTGAGGCGGAACTGCCCCAAGTATTTGGCGGATAAGAAGGATGGCAAAGTGAACAAAGGTATATGTGATATACATGTTATTGATGTGTACCTTACTAATGCTCGCGATGCTTTTGGGTATTTAATCTTTGGTTACATTGCTAATATTTGCAACTCGAAGCAGGGACTACGGATTAGCGAAGATTAGCTAAGGACGAGGTGACGATGCTGGCGTGAAATGGTTCTAAGTCGATGTGATCGCGGATCGATGCCTACCTCTACATCTACCATCGGGATTAGTTTTAGACCTAAATAATTGTTATTTGGTGCGGCGTTGAGCATGAACATTATATCTGGATCTTGTTTGATGAGGCGGTTATTCATTAAATCGAGAGAATAATGGTTGTTCTATTTATATGAGTAATATCTTTTATGGTCATGCACCCTTGAAGAGTGGTCTATTTTTATTGAATCTCGATAGTAGTGATACATATTCATAGTGTTGAAACCAAAAGATGCGAGTTGATAATGATAGTGCAACTTATTTGTTACCTTGCCGTTTGATCATATCGGTGTAAGCGCATGAAAGAAACTCCATCTTGATGGGCTTTTGGAATCACTTGATTATGAATCACTTGGTACTTGCGAACCGTGCCTTATGGGCAAGATGACTAAGCGCCATTCTCGGTACTATGGAGAGACCAACAGATTTGTTGGAAATCATACATACAGATGTATGTGGTCCAATGAATGTTGAGGCTGTGCGGATATCGTTATTTTCTCACCTTCACAGATGATTTAAGCGGATATGGGTATATCTACTTAATGAAACACAAGTCTGAAACATTTGAAAAGTTCAAGAATTTGAGTGAAGTGGAAAATCATCGTAACAAGAAAATAAAGTTTCACGATCGATCGTGGAGAGAATATTTTAATTCTGAGTTTGGTACACTTGAAACAATGCGGGATAGTCTACAACTCATACACAGAACACCACAGCGAAATGGTGTGTCCGAGCGTCGTGTCGTACTTTACTTGATATGTGCGATCTATGATGTCTCTTCTTGATCTACCGCTATCGTTTTGGGGTTATGCTTTAGGCGGCCGCATTCACGTTAAATAGGGCATCAAAATCCGTTGAGACGGCGCCTTATGGTGTGGTTTGGCAAAACCAAGTTAGTTTCTTAAAGTTTGGGACTCGATGCTTATGTGAAGAAACTTCAACCGGATAAGCTCGACCCAAATCGAATGTGTCTTCATAGGATACAAAGGGAGACTATTGGGTACACCTTCTATCACGAGATCTGAGGCAAGATTTTACGTTGCTAAATTGGATCCTTTCTAGAAGGAGTTTCTCGAAAAAAGTGAGTGGGAGGAAAGTAGAACTTGGCGAGATAGCTGTATCTACTCCCTTATTGGAAAGTAGTTCATCACAGAACCGGTTCTGTGACAACTACACCAATCGGTGGGGAAGCTAATGATATTGATCATGAAACTTGAACAGGTTTCTATAGAACCGTTAGTCTACGAGTAAGATCCGCTGGTGATACGGTAATCCTAATGCGGAAGTCATGTACTTGACCATGATGAACCTACGAACTATGAGGCGATGTTGAGCCCAGTTAGCAAAATGGCTAGAGGCCATGAAATCGAGATGGGATCCATGTGAAAACAAAGTATGGACTTTGGTTGACTTGCCGATGATCGGCAAGCTATTGAGAATAAATGGATCTTTAAGAAGAAGGTAGCGGCGATGGTAATGTAGCTGTCTATAAAGCTCGACTTGTTGCAAGGTTTCGACAAGTTCAAGGGTTGACTACAATGAGACTTTCTCACCGTGGCGATGCTTAAGTCATCCGAATCATGTTAGCTATTGCTGCATTTCATGATTATGAAATTTGGCAAATGGATGTCAAAACTGCATTCTTGAATGGATTTCTAGAAGAAGAGTTGTATATGATGCAGCGGAAGGTTTTGTTGATCAAAGGTGCTAACAAAGTATATAGCTCCAGCGTTCCATTTATGGACTGGTGCAAGCATCTCGGAGTTGGAATAGCGCTTTGATGTGATCAAAGTTTCTTTTGATTTTTATTTTTCTTGCTTTCTTTCCTCATCTTGAGAACAACATGATTATACTGTTTGTCTTGCTTTCAATATTGTGGGGTGTAAGCCTGCGTCTCAAAGATCTTTTAGTGTGATCAAAGCATATGGTTTTATCACGGACTTTTGGAGCCTGTATTTACAAGAAAGTAGTGGGAGCTCTATAGCATTTCTAGTTTTATATGTAGATGACATATTGTTAATTGGAAATGATATAAATTTACGATAACATAAAGGGATACTTGAATAAAGTTTTCAATGAAAGACCTTGGTGAAGCTGCTTATATATTGGGCATCAAGATCTATAGAGATAGATCAAGGCGCTTATAGGACTTTCACAAAGCACATACCTTGACAAAATTTTGAAAAAGTTCAAAATGGATCAGGGAAAGAAAGGATTCTTGCTGTGCTACAAGGTGTGAAGTTGAGTCAAACTCAATGCCCGACCACGGCGAGAAGATAGAGACAAAATGAAAGATGTTCCTATGCTTGATATAGGCTCTATCATGTATGCAATCGTGTACCCGGACTGACGTATGTAGCAATAAGCTTAGCGGGAAGGTACCAAAGTAATCGAGTGGATCACTAGACGGTCGAGAACATCTGAAATACACGAAAGGACTAAGGATATGTTTCTTGTATGGAGGTGACAGCTAGTCGTAAAGGTTACGTCGATGCAAGCTTTGACACGATCCAGACGATTCATCGCAAACCGGATCGTGTTTATATTAAGCGGGGGCCTTAAGTTAGTGCGGTTCTAAACAAAGCGTCGTGGCGGGATCTACATGTGAAGCGGTACATAATTGCCGAAGCGTGAATGAAGGACGGATGAAGGAGTTCATTTCCGATCTAGGTGTCATACCTAGTGCGCCGGGACCAATGAAGATCTTCTGTGACAATCTTGGTGCAATTGCCTTGGCAAAGGAATCCAGATTTCACAAGGACCAAGCACATCAAGGCAGCTTCAATTCCATTCGGGACCAAGTCCAAGTGGGAGACATAGAGATTTGCAAGATACATACGGATCTGAATGTTGCAGACCCGTTGACTAAGCCTCTCTCGAGCAAAACATGATCAACACCAAGACTCCATGGGTGTTAGAATCATTACTATAATCTAGATTATTGACTCTAGTGCAAGTGGGAGGGAAGGAAATGCCCTAGAGCAATAATAAAGTTATTATTTATTTCCTCATATCATGATAAATGTTTATTATTCATGCTAGAATTGTATTAGCAGGAAACATGATACGTGTGTGAATACATAGACAAAACTATAGTCACTAGTATGCCTCTACTTGACTAGCTCATTAATCAAAGATGGTTATGTTTCCTAACCATAGACATGTGTTGTCATTTGATTAGTGAGATCACATCATTAGGAGAATGATGTGATTGACATGACCATCCGTTAGCTTAGCACTGATCGTTTAGTATTCGCTATTGCTTTCTTCATGACTTATACATGTTCTGTAACTATGAAATTATGCAACTCCCGTTTGCGGAGGAACACTTTAGGTACTACCAAACATCCTGCGTAAGCTGGGTGATTATAAAGAATACTCTGGTGTCTCAAAGGTACATGTTGAGTTGGCGTATTTGAGATTAGGTTTTGTCACTCCGATTAGGAGAGGTATCTCTGAGCCCTCTCGGTAATACTCATCACTTAAGCCTTGCAAGCATTATACCGCTAATGAGTTAGTTATGAGATGACGTATTCGAGCGAGTAAAGACTTGCGATAGCAGATTGAACTAGGTATTGGATGATCAAATCTCGGGCAAAGTAACTGATGACAAAGGGAACAACGTATGTTGTTATCTTGTTTGGCGATA
Source organism: Aegilops speltoides (assembly GCA_021437245.1). Classification (NCBI taxonomy): domain Eukaryota; kingdom Viridiplantae; phylum Streptophyta; class Magnoliopsida; order Poales; family Poaceae; genus Aegilops; species Aegilops speltoides. The sequence continues at coordinate 7,903 of JAHHZJ010009577.1, forward strand.
AAGATATTAAGTAGAATATGAAAGGAACCAATATGGGCATCAGGTCCGCTATTGGTTATTGATGAGAATGGTTTTAGGTCATGTCTACATAGTTCTCGAACCCGTGAAATCCCTTAAACAACGTTCGATGCGGTTTATTATGAGTTTATAAGTTTTGATGTGAAGTTTGTTGAGTCCGGATGTGATCACGGACATGGCGATGAGTCTCGGAATGGTCGAGACATAAATATTGATATATTGAAGCCTATGTTTGGACATCGAATGGTTCCGGGTGAAATCGGCATTTCTTAGAATGCAGGAGATTCTTTGGAACCCCGGGAGATGTGGGCCTACATGGGCCAAGAGGGAGAGAGGGAAGGAGCCGGGGGAGGGCGCCCCCCTCCTAATCGAATGGGACAGGGAAGGGCGGCGCCCCCTTTCCTTCCCTCTTCCTCCTCTCCCCTTCTCCTAATCCTACTTGGAAGGGAGTCCTACTCCCGGTGGGGTAGAATCCCCTTGGCAGCGCCCTCTGGGCCGCCGCCTCCTCCCCCAGCTCCTTTATATCTGAGTGAGGGGCACTAAAGACACACAAGTTGATCTATGGATCGTTCCTTAGCCGTGCAGTGCCCCTTCCACCATATTCCACCTCGGTCATATCGTCAGCGGAGTTTAGGCGAAGCCTCGCCCGATAGAACATCATCATCGTCACCATGCCGTCGTCTTGTGGGAACTCATCTCAGGCCTTTCTTTGGATGGAGGCCGGATCGTCATCGAGGCTGAGCGTGTGCTGAACTTCGAGAGGCCCGTCGTTGGCGCTTGGATCGGTCGGATCGTGAGGCGTATGACTACATCAACGCGTTGTGCTTCGCTTCGCTACGGTCTCACAGTGGATGATGGGAACACTCTCCCCTCTTGTTGCTATATCATCACCATGATCTTGCGTAATGTAGAATTTTTTGAAATTACTCGTTCCCCAACAGTGGGTGGGCGTTGAATTTCTTCCTAATCCGCATCCCAGCCTACCTGACCATAGTCCGGCCAGGGCTCTCTGATAAAGAGCAGACTTTAGTGAATTCAGGATGTCGCCAAAAAAGTGATGGAAGATGTCGGCGGTGAACTCCATGATCGGCGCCTAATTGGATTTGATTGGGGGCTCGGGAGGTTGGTCCGGCACCTCGAGTCCTGCGAGCTTCACGAAGGACAAGATTGGTATTCGACTCTATAACAGTAGAGGTGACAGCCCCGGCGGTGTCCGACCACTCGATCCTCGTCCAGTGTGATCGGCTCCAAGCTAAAGTCGGAGGGACACTTGTGCGGCCTCTAAAAGGCCTTTGTCCGTGATGAGCTAGATCATGCCCATCGTGGTCTGCAGCAGTGTGGCTCGAACCGTCGATCGAGTCTCCACAGACGTCGGTATAGTTCAAACTTCAAATCGACGATGGCGAGGCGTGGCAGCTTTTGTCTCTCGGATGGCCAAGTAGAATTGGCCTGATTGCAAAATGCGAATACAAAGATCTGTTAGGGAGAAAGTCTCACCTGGACAGCGTCGTCGTTGATGATCGGAGGAGTCGCGGGCCTATAGGTGATGACACGGAGGAACTCCCAATGAAAGCACCAATGCCGGTGTCAAAACCAGCGGATCTTGGGTAGGGTCCCACTGTGCGTCTAGGCGGATGGTAACGGAGAGATGAGGACACGATGTGTTTGCAGGTTCGGGCCCTCTCGGTGGGTAAAACCCTACTCCTGCTTGATTAATATTGATGATATGGGTAGTACAAGAGTAGATCTACCACGAGATCAAGGAGGCTAAACCCTAGAACCTAGCCTATGGTATGATTGTTGTTCATCCTCACGGACTAAACCCTCCGGTTTATATAGACACCGGAGGAGGGCTGAGGTTGGTCGGTTACAATGGTAGGAGATCTACATATCCGTATCGTAAGCTTGCCTTCCATGCCAAGAAAGTCCCATCCGGACATGGGGCGAAGTCTTCAATCTTGTATCTTCATAGTCTTGGAGTCCGGCCAAAGATGATAGTTGACTGTCCGGACACCCCTAGTCGGGACTCCCTCACAACCCATCACCGTCCAGCAATCCTGCGATGGAATTACTCACGCATGGCGTTGAGCATCATAAAATTGGTGATGGAGGATGGTTGATGATGGCGGCGGCGTCGATTTCCCCCTAGAACCTCGAGCGGACTCGGACCTACCCTCACAATGAAGAAACAGGCCGTGGCGGCTCATTATAAAAGCGCAATGAATCCTTCTCTACGATTTTTCTCCCCGAGCATGAATATATGGACTTGAATTTAAAACCAAGTTTCCCAATGTTCTCGAGAAACCCACGTGCACCAGATGATTGAATTTCATTCCCATTTCTTGCATGGGACCTAGAAATTCATGCGAGATACATGTTATTTTCAACCAACTTTGGTGCCTTTGGGCATGTGCTTCTAGTTCAAAATTGAATTATGCACATTAAATGACCGGAAACTCAATTTGTATTAAAGGCCAAAGCGACGGATAATAAAATTTAACATGACCTCTATAGTTCTATGTTGCCTCTTAAAAAAAACCAAGGGGTGCTTATATCATTTTGCAAACAAAAGGTGACATTTGGGGTGTTCGGGGCAGGGGTCCCCAGACTTGCCTCCGTGGCGTGGCTCAGCGGTGGGTTACCCATCTTCATCAACCCGGTTCAAGACCCTCGCGAGGCCAAGCCTCGGGGGATGCAAGGCTTCCTCGGGGCCCACCGGGCTCGCGAGGCAGGAGATCAAGGCAAGGTACCTCGCGAGGTGCTTTCATGCATAACCATGGATCAAGACGGGGCGCCCCCAGCATTCCTGTTCCTCTTTGGTGCAAAGGAGGCCCGGTTCCAAACATCGAGAAAGGTTTCCCTTCGTTTACAGACCAAGACGCAGGTGGCGGGGCGGAATCAGTGGAGCCCAAAGGCGGGTCATGCATGCCTTTGGTGAAGAAACTTTAGTCGGGATAGCTTGCTAGCTGTCCCTTCAAAATCCGTTGTTGGCTCCTTCCGCTGAATATTTGGGAAGAGGACCGGGACCTCTATAAATAGAGATAGCCACCACGTGAGAGGATCTCATCTAGACCCGATCGAATCCTTCCTAGTAGAACAACGCACAGCTCAAGAACAGCCCTCGTGAGGCTGTTCTTCCTCTATCTTGTTCATCATCAGCCCTAGAGGCAATCCACCACACCACACCTTTGGATTGGGTATTACACCTAGCGGTGGCGGAACGATATAAACCTTGTGTCCCTTGTGTTGTTCATCGTGTTAGCTTAGATTCACGGCGAGGTTTTGGGCGTGGATCGGTAGAGAGTAGATCTTCATCGCACCTAGAGTTGAACCTTAAGGTTTTGCGAACACGATATCTAACATTTGGCGCGCCCGGTAGAGTCGTTTGGAATCTTCTTTCAGCGTTCTGCGTTCCATAACCGCGCATCCATGGCGAATGCTCCGAGCTCCGCCGGCGTCGGGCTACTCTCACCGCCGTGTCGCCGAAGGCTCGGTCGGTGGGCCTCCTCGTGCGTTCTCCGTGCTTGCCGCTAACTCCGCCAGCCCGGAAGCGAGCAGCCAGCATCTTGCTGCACCCTGGATGCGGCGAGAAAACACCGCTTCTCCGCCGCTAACTCCAGGCGGTTCATCGTCTCATGCTTGTCGCGCTCCCGAGGCCTTGAGCTGCGTTACTCTGGCATGTGAGCTCTGCACTACCGCCGATCGACAACCTCAGCGAGGTGACTCCCTCGCATCACCGAGCTCGTCGATGCCGCATGGGCTCTCCTATGCCGTCCCTCTTGCCTCGCCTTCGTCCTGCATGGGTGATGTAGCTGGGAAGTGCCTCTGCCACCTCCTCCCCAGAAGGTGCCACGCTCCAAAGGCGTCGACCCCAGGAGACCCACGCGTCCAGGCCGCATGCACAAGAAAAGGAGCTGCCAAGAAATGCCTCGGCCCAGAATCGCTCGCTTGCTCCCTGCTCCGACCGTCAGACCGCATCCTGCCCACGCCAAGACCCGTCGCTGCCGAGCAGGCGGGAACCATCAAAAGCGGCCCCACGTCGCAAAAAGCTCGGTGCAGCGGGCTGCCGTGCCTTCCCCGAACTCAGCGATGTCGCTGGCTAGGCAAGTTCAAGTCTCGGGACCCGACTCAATGTCACATCGATCTACTGTAACACATCATATCCTGCGGCCTCCGCCTGCGGTATCCCAGCAGGTGTCGCCTTACCTCGGCCGGGACCGTTTAGCCTTTTAGCTGCGTATATGATAGTGTCGCTAGCATCCATATGAAAAGGGCCGGGCTGACATGGCTGGTCGTAAACCCAAAGTGGCAGACTTACGAGGACGAGCATCCATGACCCGAGCATCGAGCGTGTCGATCGCACAAGTAAGTTACGGGCTGTATGAGGCTAGCAGGACTCGATGGCAGGGCTGTAGCGGGCTAACGGGACTCCGGTACTCAATGCGTGACATTTCCCGAAGGAACAGAACACGAGAGCGAAGAAGGACACATGCCGCCAGCCTAAGTGCTCGGGCGGTAGCAAGCTACCAAGGCTCGGTGGAGACACTAGGAGACATTTCCGTAAGAGAGGCTACTAAAGATAAACAACTAGATAGTCGATCCCACATACCAAGCATTTCAATCATACACACAATATGCTCGATATGTGCAAATACAACAAGGCATCACAACATGACTCTCGACACAAGTACTTTATTTAAAGGCTCGAAGAGCCATTCATATCATACACACAAATGCAGTGCATACGACCCTCATACAAGTCATACAAGCATACAAGCCACAGCGGAAGTGTTTTGTCGATCTGAGACAACTAGTAAAATAAAAGAGGCTTGGGTAAGCCTAGCTATACTACATGGTCCTTCTCTTGCAGGATCACCACAGGGCCTTAGTCTACTCATCGATGTCAGCGTCTCGAAGAACCCGTCGGAAGGGTTTGAGGCATCTTGAAAAATGTAAATTAAGGCAACATGAGTACAAAGGTACTCGCAAGACTTCATCGGACCCTACATACATGCATATTATCAAGAAGGGTTGGTGGGGTTATGGCAAAGCCACTTTGACTCATGGCTAAGCTATCTCGAGACACCAACTTGAAATAGTTTTGCCCGGCCCT
>JAHHZJ010009580.1:0-15378 GCA_021437245.1 Aegilops speltoides
TCGAGCGCCCTCCAAAAGATACCCCAAGCAAGCTGCTCCCCGACTAGAGGAGGAGGCATACAAACCTGCATCACCGGCGCTGTCTGAGTGACCAACCACCTCGTGGCGACGAGAGAGGCCTCTAGGACCTCCACGGAACCATACCCGACACCGCTCGAAAAGTGCGAAGCCACGGGGAATGCACGGACTTACAAGACATATTGGAGGATAAGGCAAGACAATCAAGATCGATCTACGGTCGTGGGCACCCATGTCTTGACGACGATCGTCTCGCCGGATCTGACAACTCCGGCGGGCGAACCGATGAACAAAGCTCGCTTGAGCTACGTCGTGATATAGCCCAATATAGATCGCCGCACACCACTATGCTTCACGGATGAATTAATGGATCATCAAATCCCGAAGGATTTAAAGCCATGAATATTGAATCCTCGATGGCTAGCAGACCCGTGGTTTGGATCGAAGACTATCTCCTTCATATCCACATGGCCCGGCAATGATCTTCACGCCATCAAATACCTCCCACTCAAGCTTAAAGGACTAGCTCGGCATTGGCTTAACAGCTTGCCGGCGAGAATCAATTGGGTGTTGGGAGGACACGGAAGCCACATTCTGGACAACTTCGGGGCACATATGTGCGACCACCGAGCGTCGATGACCTAAGCCACATAATTCAGCAGCCGAGCAGAATCGGCGGACAATTACGGACACGGTTCTTAACAAGAAAAATCAAATCATCAAGCTGTCCGGATCGAGGCTATCGCAGCCTTCAAACATAACATCCACGACGAGTGGCTTGCGGCACCTAGGGCGGAAAAGCGAAATCCATGGCAGCCCTCACATCACTCATGACCGCTCTGCGGCGGAGAGGACAGCTGGCTAGCCCGATAACAACCTCGGCAAAAACTACGGCGGTCAGGATAACAAAGACCACAATGGCGGTCGCGTCAGCAAAACAAGCGCCACGTTAGCGGCGATAACACTAAGGATCGGCGATTAACACCGCATTCATAGGCTCCAAACCGGTCGGCGGAAAAAGCCATTCAAAGAACTACTCGGGTCCGTCAATTTGGACCGAATACTCGACGCTTCGTGCGGATACATGGCACCCCAAAACCACTAATCACACCAGAGGATTGTTGGGTATTCAAGGCAGAGCAAGTTAATTGCGAAAACAATGACAAGGGGCTGCATAGCGATGGCGAGGAAGAGACCCGTGCCGAACAATAGAGGAGCGAAGGTTTCCCCCACAAGTGCGGACGGTAAACATGATATCGCAACTCACATACCCAAGAGGGCGCAGGCGTGCACTCGGGGGCGTGAATGCGATGGAGCGATCACCCAGTTCAACCCATGGTCCTCTGCCCGATCACTTTTGATCGAAGGACCACCCACCGATATCCGCCATGGCGGATTCGCGCGTTAGTTTTAGACCCAATCGTCGATGGATTTCACCTCACGAGTCTGATGGGCGGCGGCGGCTGAACCTGCTTTATCGAGGATACGGTCGCCAAGATGGGCATAGACCCCTCAAGATTAAACCCACAAAAGCGACCTTCAAAGCGTCATACCAGGTGTAGAGGCCAATTATGCAGGCTCGATGGCTATCACGCTCTGCTTCGGACGGACGCGTTTGCAAAGTTAATCTTGACATAGTCCCATTCCGCGATGGCTATCACGCTCTGCTTTCAGACGGACGCGTTTGCAAAGTTCAGCGCGGTGCCGCTACGCATACCTCAAGCTCAAGATGCGAGGCCCTCGAGTCATCATGGTCACGAAACACTGAGCGCTCCCTCGAGCAGAGGAACCCAGCGGCTCTCGCGGTAGAAGTCTGAGCAGCCTCTTAAGGCAATTTTGAGTCCGGCCATTAAGCGACCGGACACAGCCAACAGCGCCGGAGTAACCTACAACAAGACCACCTAGCCGTCCGAGCACATGTAGCAATCGGCTAACCCCAGCCCTTGCAAAATTGCAAGACTAGTCCTTCAGCGTACATCACTACATACGGAGATACCATGGGCATAGGGGAGGCACGACCACAACAGGCCCAGTGCGGCTCACGCACACGGGGCTCAAGTGTGTCATTTTTCGTTTCTCTTTTTCACCCACAGGACTCCGTTCACGGGGCTGTCGGCGATGAACCTGCCGATCTCACGATGCAACAGCTAGGGAAGGAGAAAGGCTATGACAAGTATCGGTGGTCTCCATTCACGAGCATTAAATCTGTTTTATACACCATTCGCAGCCTACCCCGGAGGACATGTTTAATAGTCCCATCCCTTGTTTACCGCACTATTTGTATCGTTCGCATTCATGGAAGTATTTCTTGAATAACAATGCATCGCTTTTGCTTATAATTGCATTTCTTTCTTATACATATGTTCATTTATGACATGTTGCATCCAGTACACTTTAGTGCGGCTAAATACACCAGGGCTTAAGTTCCCCACATTATGGTGTGATAAGTCCGAACACTTTCACAAGTCGGCACCCGAACTTATAGCATTATATGCATCGGCTCGAATCATGTCTTGGGTCAATAGTTGGGTTTGCGGCTCCCATGTTTTGGTACCTTCGTTCGTTGTATCGGCTAAGGTAGCCTGGGAGAACCACTGCGATGCGCCCGATTGAGCTGGCGGCGCCTCGATGGAAAAGCTAAACGGCCGTCATGATAAAGGCGAGAGCTGGTCGCTGTTCGAAGGTCTTTTCGAGTCCCTAAAGGCTTTTGCCGCTTAGAGCGAGAACGGCTTTGTCCGGCCCAGCGTGGATAGCGCCCGAACTTCGGTCTTAGAACACTAGGGGCCGCGAAATTTAAAATTATAAATTCTATGGCTAAGTGAGAGTGTTCAAGCATTATAAGTCCGGTTGCCTCGTTCGTTGTGTTGGCGCCTCCTAGATGGACCCAAAAATGGGAAAAAAGCGCTCAAGTTTATCTCGAACACCCACACTCGTGGCATGGAATTTGACCGACGACTTGCCATCTCTCGATTTGATAAGCGGCCGCCTGAAGGTAATATTTTAAATTAACAAGCGTTGCTTAGCGCATATGAACAAAGTCTTGATGCAGGATAACAAAATGCGAGTCTACTCAAATATTACATCTTTGGAGCACTCACCCGCAATCATGCGGGCACCCTTGAGACACTCTTATAATACATTTGGGCGTCTGATACTCCTTGCCCGCGGTAGCGTCGTCGAAGCTTCTCGGCGTCCATCCTGCCCGATGCACTTTTGCACGGGCAAGGCCAACAGGCACCTTCAATGCAGCGGAGTGTTGCGACTTCAAGCTAGGGACACATCCACCGGCCTGCACCAGGCTGAAGTAGCTCCAGGCATGGCCTCCTTGGGCCACAGCCAAACTATGAGGCCCTTCATGGCTGTTCGCCACCTTGTGGAGCTCGACCATGCTTGACTTGTCGCTAAGGGGCACCGGATGTCGGTGAGCATCTTGAGACGAAGACCTTCTCCGTCGAGCTCCCTCCTCGGCCCGATAGAATCGGCGCATCGGACCCTGCAGGCAGATCTGCGGCAGCTCTGGAGAGCTCCGATTCGGGTAAGTAATAGGTAATTCACATTTACATGCTTACTTTGCATGAAAATGCCTTACCGCCGCTATCTTCTTTAACGCCTCGATTTCTGGAGGGCCTTGTGGGCTTCGGCCTTAGCGGCTTTGGCACTCTCAGAGCGATGCAAGCTCGGACTCTCGAGTCTTTGAGTCGCGCTCAAACTCTCATGTTTTTCCACGGGCACAGGCTCTTCTGCACCTCGCCACCGCGCCTCCTTCTTCTCTCGCTCGGCTCGTTCAGCGGCCGCATTGGTTCTGCCGGACACCGCCTCCTTCAGTCGCCCGGCTCATTCGTGGCCCTGTAGTACCCACGTTATCTTTGTTATTTTCTCTTGCAACCAAATCCTTTTCTGTAAGGTACAACTTTAATAAGGTATTACTCACCTTCCTCGTCCTCGAGCTGCTTCTTGGCATGGCCGAGCTTGCTCTCGGACCGCTCGAGGCTTTGCTTCAAAGCATCAACCTCCATGATCGGTCTGGCGAGAGTCGACATCGCGACTGCAATCCCATATTGACATATTTTATTAGACTCCTGCGTATATCTTTTTAGATCCCCAGTCCGGCTTTTCTTTCGAACACGAACCAAGCATCGAGGGCTCTTGTCTATGCAATATTATATTACACATCTTAAAATTCTTACCTCAAAGCTTGTTAGAAGGCTGCTGCGAGGCTTCGGTCGCCCGCTCTTGGCTAGTGAACCTTACGAATCACCGCACTCATGCGGTCGGTGTTCTTCTTTGATGGAAGCGCCGTTGGCGCCTCCGGCAAGATTATCCGGCGTCTCGGTTGGGCCGGAGGCGCCCGGCGTCCGATCTTGCCCTTCTTACGAAGGGGCGCTTGCCGGACTCGGAACCTGCGAGGTTACAGTGCGGAGTCCGGTGCCGATCCGGGAGGTTGCCTGCGGCACCTCAGGGGCCTCCTCCTCTGGCGGGTCCCTTCACGGATCCCACCTCGATGTCGTCGGCGTCACGAGGGTGGGCGGTCGGAAGAAATCCATATCCGACATGCCCAAGGACCCGCTTCGGCAAGCGGGAAGATCGTCCTTGGCTGGACTACGAGGTTGTATGCGGCATTAGAAAGACACCACGTGGCAAAAAAAAATTATAAATCATCGAGTGCGGATACTTACGATCTTGCTAGGGCTTGGCCCTTGAGGCCCTCCTGCGTCGCCCGTTACCAGCGTTGGCGGGCGATCCGGAGGAAGGTCTTTCCTTCTTGGACCCTTGGCCTCCCTCATTGGGGAGGCCTTCCTTTCTTCTCTCCCGCTGGAGAGGCCTCTTCTTCTCCTCCTGCGTCCTCGTGGGAGAGTCGCCTCGAGTCATCGGACAATGAGTCCGATACCACTGACAGGGAACTCCTCCGGGTTCCGTGGCCTTCTTCTTGGCCTTCTTCTCGGCACCCGTAAAGTGTCGAGACCAGGCAGCACTGTCAAGCAGGCGTCCGTTAGAGTCTTACGGAAGGGGCGGACGTTAACCTATCCGGGCGTCTTACGCCGATCTGTTAAAGGTATTGGGAGTTTAGATCCGCATAGAGTCGAGACTATGGCGAGTGTCCTATAAAGGATAACATAGCTTACCTCACCGGTAGGTGCATCTGAATCCGCGATCTTGATTTGCGGATCCGGGAGCTCAGCGCCCTTGAACATCACCCTCGGGCAACCGTATGTAGTGTAGAAGACTGCTCAAGGTCGTGCTGCACGGATCAAACTCCACAAATTGAAGTCCCGTTCTTTGGCGGGGAGAATCTGGCGGATGAGCATGACACGGATCACATTGACAAGCTTAAGCTTCTTGTTCACGAGTGCAGAGCGGGGTGAGTCGGTCGGCTCCTCCGAACTACCCCAAAGCAAGCCCTTCTCTTTCGAGGTGAGCTGCATGGGGATGCGGATCTGAATCGGGGCGCTACCCATTTAGGGTCCGCGCTCGGTGATGTAGAACCACCCCGATTGCCACCCTTTGATGGATTCCACGAAGGCACCCTCGATCCAAGTGACGTTGGGCATTTTGCCCACCATGGCGCCTCCGCACTCCGCTTGGCTGCCCTTCACAACCTTCGGCTTGACATTGAAGGTCTTTAGCCACAAGCCGAAGTGGGGCTGGATGCAGAGAAGCCCTCGCACACGACGATAAACGCGGAGATATTGAGGATGAAATTTGGCGCCAAATCGTGGAAGTCCAGGCCATAGTAGTACATGAGCCCCCGGACAAAGGGGTGGAGTGGGAAGCCCAGTCCGCGGAGGAAATGGGGAAGGAATACCACCCTCTCATGAGGCATGGGGGTGGGGCAGCTGCCCCTCGTCGGGCGCCGGTCTGATGTCGTTGGACAAGTATCCGTGCTGCCAGCTTCTCGATGTGCCCCTCGGTGGAGGAGGCCATCCACTGCCTCCGCTCCGGACATGGCTAGAAGGTCGAAGTGAGATGTGCGGACTTGGGCGATGGAGCTCGAGTCTTGGCGGAGATGGATAAGCAAAGGAGGAAGAAGGCGTGGGTAAAGGGTGGATCCTTATCCCTTATATATGGGGACGAAAACTATCGTCCCCCAGCTAGTAAAACTCGCTTATCTCCCAAGCGCCACAATCAATGGCGCGGTTGGGTTACCACGTCCGTATTGATGGGAATCACGGAATAAGGGAACACGATATCTGCCGACAAGATGTGCCAAAACCGCTTCGCAGCTGAGGTGGTATAATAAAAGCGATTGAGTAAAGGCTTGGTAGTGGTGTGACGTCACGCCTACAAAATCGTCGTGATTGAACTTGTGTAAATATTATTCTCTCTATGGTGGTATGTGGAATTTATTTCTGAGCGGACACTATCATGTGTTCACAATCTTCTATGAATTATTAGGAGGAGGAACCCGCCTAGCAATGCGAAGACAATATGCGTGCGAACTCGTCGTCATTGAAGCTGGTTAGAGGACTCTTGAGGAGTCTGGATTGGGGGTGTCTGGATAGCGAACTATCATCATCGGCGGACTCCAAGACTATGAAGATACAAGATTGAAGACTTAGTCCCGTGTCGGATGGGACTTTCCTTGGCATGGAAGGCAAGCTTGGCAATACGGATATGTAGATCTCCTACCAATGTAACCAACTCTGTGTAACCCTAGCCCTCTCCGGTGTCTATATAAACCGGAGAGTTTTAGTCCGTAGGACAACAACAATTACAACAATCATACCATAGGCTAGCTTCTAGGGTTTAGCCTCCTTGATCTCGTGGTAGATCCACTCTTGTACTACCCATATCATCAATATAAATCAAGCAGGAGTAGGGTTTTACCTCCGTCGAGAGGGCCCGAACTTGGGTAAAACATCGTGTCCCTTGTCTCCTGTTACCATCCGCCTAGATGCAGATTCGGGACCCCCTACGAGATCCGCGGTTTGACACCGACACTCTCTCTCTCTCAAAGCCTATGATCTATACATTTTCTCCCCTTTGGCAACAAGTTACCAAAAGTTCATAGAAAATGCATAGTGCTAGATCGACTCTCGGGCTTGATCTTGGTGGTGGTGTAGAGATGGCTCCTTGGGCGAAGGCTTGATGGATGAACAAGTTACAGTTGATGTGGGCCGAAGTCTTTGCATGATTACGGAGCTGGTTGCCTTTGGAGCTGTAGGAGCTGTAGCTGGTGCAAATGATGTGGCTCAGGTATGCATCACGAGCCTTGCGTGACCTCTGAGCTCTAGGCACTCTGGCAAATGCATCAGTGGTTGTCTTGCCCTTCCTCTCCTGCATGTCATCCTGGAGCTGCTCCACAACTGACTGAATCTTCGTTACTTTGACATCTAGATCATAGAATTTTTGTTCCATGATTCTTTCTAGGCTCTCCTGGTTTTGAGTTAGGCTGGCCAACCCCTTCTCAATCCTCAGTGTTGATGCTATCAAGTAACCAAGCTGCTCCTACTTGTTCTTCAAAAAGTACTCAGATACCTCCTCTTGAGTTGGCATCTTGGCAGCCTTCTCTTTCTTTGCTTTCTCCTTCTTCTCTTGAGCTTGCACTAATGATGGTTCATTCTCATTCATCACAACTTGATTGTCCTCAAAGTCTGGATAGATAGCAAAATGTTCTTTGTCCAGCAAGTATGTGCCGGTGCCCATCTTTGAGTTAATCAACTCCTGAATCTGTGGGGCATTGTCAGGACCCCGACTCAATGCCACATCGATCTAGCATGTAACACCTCATATCACTTTGCGACCTCACGCATGGTATTCCCACGGGTGTCGCCTTACCTTTCACAGGACCGTTTAGCCTTTTGGCACGTATATGATAGTGTCGCTAGCATTCATATGATAAAAGCCGGTGACATGGTTAGTAAGTAAACCCAAGGTGCACAGACTTACAAGGAGAGCATCCATGACCCGGCATCGAGCGTGTCGGTCATGGCAGTGAATCCGGGCTGTAGCCTGGGCTAGCGAGACTCCGATAAATCGGGACATGGCGGGCTAATAGGACTGCGGTATTCATCGCGTGACATTTCCCCGAAGGGACAGACACAGGAACGAAGAAGGACACATGCCGGCCAGCCTAAGTGTCCCAGAGCAGTAGCAAGCTACCATGGCTCACTGGAAGCACTAGGAGACATTTCCCGGTAAGAGAGGCTACCAAGGATAAACAACTAGATAGTGAGATCCCACACATACCAAGCATTTCAATAACATACACACAATATGCTCGATATGTGCAAATACAACATGGCATCACAACATGACTCTACAACTCAAGTATTTAATTCAATGGGCTCCGTAGAGCGAGATATTACAAACATGGGTCTCTCGACCCAGCATTCAGAGCATACAAGTCAAAACACATGCAGAAGCTTAATATGTCTTAGTACAGACATCTACAAATGAAAAAGGCTGAGAAGCCTGACTATCCACCAGATCCTGCCGAGGGAACAAGATCGTAGCTGAGGTAACAAGCTAAACGTTGAAGTCCACGCGGAACCACTAAGCGAGGTAGCGTCTCTGCAAAAAACATAAAATAGGCAAATGTGAGTACAAATGTACCCGGCAAGACTTACATTAGAACTAACTACATATGCATCGGTATCAATAAAGGGGGTGGTGGAGTTTAACTGCAGCAAGCCAGCTTTGACTCAGTGGCTATCCTAAACTACGACTGCAAGTAACTCCTTTGAGGTGGCGCACATGAGTCCACATATTCACCATATCAATACACCACTATGGATCCGCTCCCGTCTCCCTACGAAGCGCCATCCATAGCACTCACACTATCTTGCGCATTTTAGGTATCCACTTTCACTTGTCTATGAACTGTATAGACACGAAGTCCTTTACATGGACACGACTATTGAATAGATGATGTTAACCTGCGGGGTGTAATTCTTCATACATGTTTCCACCACTTAGCGTGCGCCACGACATGTGCTCGGCGGACTTCAGCGAAACCGGCGTGGGTGTAGACCACGACCTACCTAAACACTCAAGTCTCTAGTCAGGTTTATCACCTATTCGGGTTCCATCATGAGGAGTCGGTAGAGGTTTCCACATCGGCCCGAGCGATGTGAGCGGGTTCCGCGACACCAAGCGGCGCGGTATACCGACCCGTGCCTACCGCATCACTTGCCCACCCCTCCGGTGGCGCTGCGCCTGCCTCCGACATACTACAAACACGAAACTACTTGCAACTCTGGACGGAGGACTAGGGTGGTTAAGAAGTCGGCGGGGTCATATTTGAGGACCAATGCATGGTAGTAGCTGAATCATGGATCACAAACAGAACTTCGGTTCCTAGGGCGGCTTCAATGAGACAACCCACCATGTACTCCTACATGGCGTCTCACGCTACCTTTACCAAATCGTGTTCACACACTTAGCTCACACATAGTAGGACATGTTCACACACCTCGATTCATCCCGATGAATCGGACGACTCAACTCTAAGCAATAGCAGGGCATGACAAACAAACATGAATGAGTAGGCTGTGAGGGCTCAAACAACTCCTACTCATGCTAGTGGGTTTCATCTATTCTTGTGGCAATGCCGGGTCATGCGAGAGGATAAAGGGGTTCAGCTACGCGGCAAGTATGAGATGAATCGTTGTTGTCCTAATGCGATAAAAGAAGCGAGGCGAGAGAGTAGGATTGTGTCGGAATGAACAAGGGGGTTTTGCTTATGCGGCACTTTTGAAGATAGTATAGTTCTTCCGGTGTCATCGATCACATAGTCGGTACCGTCTCTTGAGAGGACAAGCACGACAAACAAGAAGAAACACAATCAATGCAATGCGACATTATGATGCATGATCATGACATGTCAATATCTTGTGATTTAGCTAATGCATCTAGCGATGGGTTAAATGGAGTTGGTTTGAATCCAAGATTGAATTCGAACTCCACATGTAGTTATTTAAATGCCATTCATACCATTTGTCCTAAACAGTAGTCTTAAGTTGTTCTAACATGCATGAAACTAGAACAGATGGATAGATTAGATTTTTACGATCATTTTCATATATAAATTATTTCATTACGAGTTACGGTTAAATTTATATGAATTTTAGAAGTTTTGGATATTTTACGGAATTTTCTATATAATATTAAATCCAGAAAATACATATTAACGTCGACATAGCATCACTGATGTCGGCGGTCAAGCTGGGCCTCGGTCAAACCGACCGATGGGGTCCACTAGTTAGTGACCCAGGGCTGTTTAGCTCGCTCACAGGTGGACCAGGTCAATGACCATGTCAGCAAGGTCAACCCTGACGTGTGGGTCTCGCTGGGTTAATCTAAACTAAACAGAAAATAAAACCCGCGGTTAATTAGGGCGTGTGGTCCATCCGTCAGTGGAACCAGCTTTAGGTAACTATGTGTCGGTGTACTAAAGTAGGGGGTACCTTAGTACCCTGAACTTGTGCACGGGCAGTCGTAGCACCCCGCGGCGAGGCTTGCCGGGCGCCCGGCAAGGCCCTCCACCACTCTTTAGGACTGCCATTCAAGAACAAAGTATTAGCCAAGAACACGAAGGCCCCGGCAAGAGGAGCTTGCCGGGAAGGAACTTCAGCGTCACGGAACACTTGCGCGGCGCCCAGCGCCCGGCAAGGCCTGCCGGCAAGCTTCCGGCACATCAAAAAAGAGCGGCAAAGGCACTTGCAGCGGCAAAACTACCAGGACTCTAAGCGCATCTGCGGCGTGTCATCGCCAAGGCCATCCCAAGGGCGCGTGGCGGCGCTACACGATATCTGGGCGAGTGGCAGCGGGTGCAGGCGCCATCGTAGCAACGGTGGCTCATAGCAGTCACTCCTCCTGCCTTGTTAGAGCGGCCGGACGAGCATTTAATGCCCTTGTCCCCGCCGTCGAGTTAGGTGAGGAACGCTTGTTGTGCCTTGTTGCACCAACCTGCGCTTTACATTTCTACCCCCTTCCTCGCTGCCACCTATGGGTACCCCTTTAGACTATAAAGGGAGGCCCATGCGCGCGTGGGGGTTGATCCATCGACACCCAGCACTACCATACGTTTCGCGCTCGAGCTAGATCAAATAACAACCGAAGCAGCGATGGGGTGTTATCTCTCCGGAGAAACCCGAAGTGGGTAAAGATGCCCGTCTCCTGCGAGCTCGACCTCGATCTGCTCTGCGCCCGACCCCGCTCCTTGCCCGAACGGAAGGGCCCCAAATTGCCCCATAGGTGCTCGAGCCCGCGAGATCTGAGCCCGACATCTTTGTACGCCCGGGTAGGGAAGCGTCGAGTCGTGAGCATCGATCCGTCTCCACGCGCTTCATCAGCATCATCGTCAACATGCCACGAAGAAAAGCCTTGAGGTGGCAGCTCCGTCTACATCAATTCCACCACCACCGCCCGACAAGCAGGCGGTGAAGTGAACGCCAGCGGAAGCGGGTGCCGCGTGGGTCTCGTGTGTCACGGATCCAAGAACAAGGCCCGCAAACATCGGCGCGGTGCGAACACCGCGCCCTTCCCAGAGGTGCAAAGGTCAAAGCGCCCGGTGCTCCTAGCACCGTGCTCGCGATGAGCAAGGCCAAGCTGGTGGGTCGCGGGGCGCTCGAGTCGACATGCGCCCGCATCTTTGGCGCTTGAGTGAGTCTTGATCGCTGGGCGAGTGTTGCTCCTCCCAATCGGTTGGGAGTCGAGCACATCTCGCTCCTCGCGCGCTTCGTCGCCGCCGCCGCCCAAGAACAGCGGAAGCGCTGGCGAGCCCGGCTTCTTCTAGATTTCCCTCGGCGCCACACAAGATCGGCGGCGGAGGATGGCCATCACAGCCTCATCGGCCGCCAGCGCAACAAGCCCGGCGACAGCGCGTCGAGGCCGGCAAAGCGCCCAGCGCGAGCAGCGCCAGCAGACGGCTGAAGTGCCGCTTCCGTGCGCTCCCAGCCCCAAAAGCCAAGATCGCCCGCTCACGGACCAACCTCGGCGCCCGACTCCACGCGTGTCGGACCGCGAACTTCGCGTGATCAGCGCCACGTTCTCCAAACGGCAACGAAAACGCTTCGCACTCGCCGCGCGGAGAAGCGCGGCGTCAATCGACCAGCGCGCCGGGCCTTGTCGACGCCGCGCATCCGGAGAACGAGGCGACTTGCCGTGCGGCAGAGTTGCCTGCGTTCACCAGCGATGCGGCAAGTCGATGGCCCAAAACAAAGAACTTCAAGCGGATGTACCGAGAAATCGCGGCGGGATACACCCGTCGGAGTTCCTCGGCATCTACACCATCGCGGTGCGAGGCTGCGGAGGCGCGGCGAAAGATCTCGCCAACTACTTCGCGGTACTCAAGCCTAACGTCGGATCTTGGCTCATGCACTTGCGCGGCTCCATCTCTTCATGGGCGGACTGTGTCATCGGTTTGTCGGCGCCTTCATGGGTGGCCACAAGCCTCATAGCTAGGAGAGTGACCTCCACTTGCTCGTCTAGAAGGAGGGAGCCCTGCAAGTACATACAAAGATTCAGCCAGGTGCAGCGCAACATCGAGCGTCCACCTGCGCGGTTATTAGCGTGTTTCATCGAGCGTCGCGTAACGCGGATGAGGAGGAGATGGCGATATCAAAATCAGAGATGTCGGCGAGCTCTACGCTCTGGTCGACAAGTGTGCACGGCTGAGGAGGAGGAAAATCCCGGAGAGGTTGCGGAGCGAAGGATCGCGGTGAGGACACCGCCCGGCAAGGAAGAACCGGGCGGAACAATAGGAAGAGAAAGCTAAGGATGTGCTAGCTGTTGAGCATTCTAGCAGGCGGCTCCGACAAGGCCAAGACCGGCGACTCCGGCGAGTATGGCGGCTGCCGACAAGCGGATAGCTCCGGCAAGCGTTATTGCAAGATCCACCGCACCAAAGGCCATGACCTCCAAACTTGCAAAAAGTAGAGCGGATGGCGGAGCTGCGAAAGCTGAATCTGGCGCGCGATAAGGAAGAGCCAGGGAGGTGGCGGAGGATCCGGCAAGACTTCCGCCGGGAGGAACGCGACAAGGGCGAAGATGAAGATGAAGATGATGAGATGGAGGAAGATGAGGCGATGATCAAGAGTTTGAGAAGCGCGAAGTGTTATCGTCGGCGGGCGCCTCCTGCACCTCGCGCGCCAACTCAAGCGATGGGTGCGAAGTGAATCTGCGGAGCCGTCCGTCGCTTCAAGCCGCCGCCAAGAAGATCCCAGAATCAACATAAAAGCGCGAGGAGGTGCGCTCCGGCGGGCCCGGGCTGTTCGTTGAAGCGAGCGCCCCCAACAAAGCGTGTCCCGACACGCTTGCGGGGAGCATCATGCTCGGCGGATCCGAGAACCTTGCCGTGGAGCGGATGTTCCCAGCAGCGTTCGCCTTTAGTCCTTGTCGTCGAGCCTCGAGGCTTCGGCATGGGCACAGCGATCGTCCATTTCCTTCAAAGCAGGGAACTTCCAGGAACAAGAAGAAGCGGAGAAAGTAGCCCGGCAATCAAGTATGTACCGGTTTGCGATAACATCTGTCATGAAGGAGATTCAACGAGTGAAATTGAAGTGCATTTCATGGGAAGATGGGACGGTGTTGGCGAGAGATACATGGAGGCATATGTGGCCACCACATTGGCGAGAGCACTTGAAGCAAAGCTTTCCGGCAAGGTTTCTTGTGGCCGACAGCCCTCCGAGGATGCAAGCTGCAAGCAACCAAGTGTGAAGCATGCGTTCCATTCCAAGCAGATTCACCAACCAGCTCAAGCTCTCCAAACAATCCCTTTGTCTCGGCCATTTTGATGCAGGGGCTCGACATCCTCGGCCCCTTCCCCGAGCTGTCGGGGCTTTGAGTACTTATGCGATGCAATCGACAAGTTCACAAAGTGGCGGAAGTGGAACCGATGAGAAGGTGACAACCAATCAGCGATCAAGTTCTTGAGTCAATTGTTTGCCGTTTGGAATCCCAGCAGGATCATCACCGATAATGGCACACAATTCACGAGCCACACCTTCATGCGATCGCCCAAGATCTTGGCACCAAGATTTGCTTTTACATTGCTCACCCGAGAAGCAGGTCAGCGGAGAAGGCGACAGCTGAAGTCTCTTGCAGCTCAAGACAGAACTTTTGATAGGCTGCACAAGTGCGGAAGAAATTGGATCGGCAGTGCCGGTGGTTCTTTGAGTCGTCAGGGCGGCGCCAATCGAGCCACCGGCGGACACCCTTTGCTCTCGTCTATGGGCGAGGCGTTCTCCCACGGAACTTCGTATATGGATCGCCACGTGCTCGCTATGATGAGCTTGAGCAAGAGCGGCTGCGGCAAGATGGCGCTTTGCTCCTCGAGGAGGATCGTCTTGAGCTCTTGTGCGAGCTGCTCGCTACCGACAAGCTTTGCGCCGCTATCATAGCCGCAAGGTTAACGCCAGAAGTTTGAGGAAGGCGACCTTGTTCTTGGCGTGTTCAATCCGCCAAGAATTCAAACAAGTTGGCCGAAGTGGGAAGGCCCTTATCGGGTGAAAGCGAGTCACTAGGCCGGCCTGTCGCTTGAGACCGAAGATGGCATCGGTGAGCAACTCTGGAACATAGAACATCTTCGCAAGTTTTACCCATAAAGGCGCGTTGCGGACTCATTCCGCAACCACCTTTATACAAGCCTTGCGGCATGCATGTAACCCTTTGTACAAAGCGGTATGATCCCCATGCATAAATAAAGTTTGTGTGCTTCGCACATCTTGTCAAATTTAATGCATTTTCTTCTTTTGCATTTGTATCTGACACTCTGTGCAACACTCACCCCCGGTAAGCAAAAGCGAGCCTTAAGGTACCATACCATTATTTTCTCTTCTTTCTTCTCATAAACAGAAGATTCCTCCGCCCACAACTCCACCGGGGGGGAGAGAAGGGTAAAAGTATGGACCAGGCGCCGTTCAAAGGAATCTAGCTTTGCCGGGACGTAGAAGACAGAAAAGCTAAGTAGCTAAAGTTCGAGCCAGCTCAATTTTAAATTTTTCAAGTTATGTCCCTTGAACGTTCGTGCTTTGTATGGAAAACCTGTGCGCGGAGGAATCGACTCGCGGCTAAGTTGCACCCTTGCGTTGTTTTCGAGCCCGCTCAACAATGCGAGTGAGTTGCAACTAGTCCCGACAAGATTTCTTGCCGGAAGCAGCACCACCGGCGGGTTGCTGACGCTCCGCACCCAGCAAGTGTGCTTGCCCCGGCAAGGTCCCTCAAAACGTAGGGTAAAAGCATACAAAGGACACAACAAAGTAAAGGGAATAACGTGGCAAGCAGTACCCAGAATAAAGTGATATTACAAGAATGACTTATTGTGGCCGCAATTGTTCTCATAACCAAAACAGCGGCGTGAGGAGAAAAGAAGAAGGCGGCTAATCCGCAGCCCGCGTCGAGCCTCTTGACCTCATTCAC
>JAHHZJ010009581.1:0-40261 GCA_021437245.1 Aegilops speltoides
GGTAGAGGAACAAGGCGACTCTTCTCCTATATCGAAAACTAGTCATGTCGGGCTTCGAACCCTCCATGCGGATTCTCGCGGGGGCGGACTTGATCAAGCTTGAACCTAAAGTCGGGCATCCGACGGACTCGTTGGACAACGTCCAGCGATCCAACTTCAAATTCGGAAACTTCTCAGCCCTTGAGCCTCGAGATAGGTAGGATTCGGACTTAGTTCCACCCACCCACCCGGACATATCGATCTATCTCAAATCCGGTATCAGCCCGTGAAGCGATACATCATTCTTGGGCGATTCCTCCGGTTATGGGCGGATAAAGGACGCCGAGAGGAAAGCGCAATTTCAATTTTCTGCAATAATTGCGGACGAGGAATCTTGAGCGCCGTCGATCGCCGTTAAATTACAGCCGTCGAACTGGCATCCATAATCGAAAATCTTGTGCGATGGAAGTTCCGGAACACGAAACTAAGTTTTGGGACAATCCGGCCCGAATACAACCCTAGTCCGTAACAAAGGGTGCAGCACCTTCGGGCACGGTAAAAAAGCCAAAAGCAAAAATCCCATAAAGGGCAAGGAACCATCTTTGGAGGGATGGCTCGGCGGACCTGATAAAATTCCACGATCTGAAGGCGCCACCCAACACATAGCCTTGAGCATGTTGGATATTGCGGCGGTGGCCAAAAGTGGCGAGCTTCTAGCCGGAAAACCACTCCAACGATACCGATGCGGTGTCAGCGTCTTGAGACTTTCGCATCAAATAATGTGCAAGCGAACAATCCAGACCTCGCGAAGTCTACCAAGTAGCAACAACAAATCCATGGGCGACACGGCCATCACCTTCAGCGCCCGGCGATGAACCTAAATTCGAACAGCCCGAGCACCGGCCGCATTGGTCCTCGGTCCAATAGTGGGCGGCTTTCGTCTTACCAAGGTACTCATGGATGGCGGCAGGACTAAACCTCATCTCGAAAACTCTTCACAAAATGGAAATAGGCTGGAGCCGCATTGGCGAAGGCACAACCTTTAGAGGAATAATCCCTAGCGGAAGCGCTGCATAGGAAAAATCACACTTGATGTGGTGTTATTTCGCCGGACAATTCTGATCGAAGAGGTCACGTTCCAAGTGGCCCGTTCAGCGGCGGATATCACGCTATATTAGGGCGGAGGCATTCACAATTTTTCAAGCCATACCCCATTACGGGTACATGAAGCTTAAGATGCAGGGCTGGCGGAACAATCACTCTCGCTAGTGATCCGGACATAGCACTCCGCGCCGAAAACAAGACGCCGCATTAACCCTAGAGGCACTATCCAAAGCCCTAGCGGGAAGAACTCCTGCTGCTGCGCTCTCGGTGAATAGGGCGATGTGATACTCGATAAGAGATCCAAGTCCACCTCTTTCAAACCAGCGGACGAAATAGTCAAATTCGAGGTCCACCAGCGGACCCAACAAAGCGGCCTCCATTGGGGCATAGTTGAACCACGATGTAGATGCCGCCTGCGAAAATTCGCCGGAAAATAGGGACATCTTACTTTGGCACCCTTGGATATGCCAAGAATCCCGCATGATTGGCGAGAACACAGCCTAAACATCCTAAAAGTTCAAGCCAATCAAACAAGCTCTTGGCGATTTTACGAACCCAAAAGGCGAGCAATGGGAGAAGAGCTAGCCAAACTCTTTGAAGGCGGATTCATCGGAGACATCAAACATCGGCGGCTAGCAAACCTGGTAATGGTACCAAGAAGGACAAATCCTGGCGCCTATGTGGATTTTAAAGACCTCACAAGGCCTGCCCAAGGATCCCTTCCCCTCCCGCATCGACCAAATAATCGATGCTCTTGCGAGACACGATTCATTGTGCTTTTTGGCCTATATTCGGCTACCATCAAATCAAGATGGCGAGGCGGACCAAGCATAGCGGCATTCATTACTCCATATGGACCGTTACGCTTCAACACGATGCCCTTGGACTCAAAAGCGCCGGCGCAACATATCGGCGCATGATTTAGACATGTCGGCTATCGGATCGGCAAAATAGTAGAAGCATCGTGAGCGGCGTGGTCGTCAAAATAAACTCGTCGAGACTCTAGTAGGCGATTTGAGGCTAACATTCGACAACCTCGAGCATATGACATCAAGTGAATCTAGAAAAATGCGTTTTGGCGTACCAGTAGGAAGCTCTGGGCTTCATTGTATCTAGTAGAGGAATTGAAGCAAACCCAGCCAAGATCGAGCTCTGTCACAGCTAGATATTCCAAAAGACCTCAAACAAATACAAAAATTGACGGATCGTGGCGGCCCTAAGCGCTTTATCTCCCGTTTGGGAGAAAAGGCATTGCCCTCTATCGCCTCCTCGGTAGCACGAACACCAGTGGGCGGATCTGCCCTTCTTGGGACTCGAAGAAATCAAAGCAATATTGGCAACAAATCCGGTCTGGCTGCGCCTAACTGGCGAACCAATGTTGTTATACATCGCGGCAACACATCAAGTTGTAGGCGGTACTTCGTCGTCGAGCGAAAGCGAAGGGCACAAATTCCCTCTTCAAAACCATTGTACTATGTATCCCTTCTTAACTCCTGCAAGTCCGTTACCGCACTATCAAAAGATAGCCTATGCGGTGTTCATGGCATCCGGAAGCTCGACACTACTTTCAAGAGTGTTCGATAACGATGGCCTCGAAGTGCCCCTCAGCGACATTATAAACAACCATGACCTGACGGCGGGATTGCAAAATGGGCCATTGAGCTCTTACCATTTGATATAACTTATAAACCTCGGCGAGCTATAAAATCGCAAGTCTTGGCTGACTTTGTGGCGAATGGATGAGCGAACTCCCTAAAAAGTGCGGCACATACTCAATTGGATTATGCATTTGTGGCTCCAAAATGTTGGCGGCTTGGGGCTGGCATCGTATTAGCGTCCCCAACCGGGGACACGATCCAATCGTGCCGGATAATGTACGGACTCCAACAACGTGGCGAATCTGAGGCCCTCCTACATGGCCTCGGGATGGCAATCTCCATGGGCATTCAACGCCTAGAGGTGCTGGGATTCAAACCTTGCAATATCCCAAGTAAATGGGGACTTTGGCGCCAAGGATCCGAAAATGGCAGCCTATCGTAGCTGTCCTAAAATTGTCATTTCGGTTGAAGGACTCGAATTCCACCCGTGGCCGAGATAATAACCAAGCAGCCGATGTATTGCGCGCTCGGTCTGGCAACTGCGTTGTCCTCAAACATCTTCTGGAACAGCTCTTTAAGCCATCCGTACTATGGGAAGAAGAATGCGGAAATAACAACCGGAGGCACCGCTCTGTCTGATCGACATAATCGGCGATTCAGCCGATGAAATAACACCCTCATTACCCGAAATAATGGCGATAATCGCCCGTGGAAGAGCCATTCCTAGCCTACTTACTCGGCGGGAACTTCCGAAGACCAAAATGAGGCCACTTGCATAGTCCGGTGATCTAAAGCCTACAAGGTCCACGGGGAGAACTCTATAAGAAAAGCACAACGGAGTCCTTCAGCGGTGTATCTCCAAGAGGAAGAAGCGAAACCTTGGCTGAAATTCACGCCGGACTAGGCGGACACTCACGCATGCTCGGGCCCTTGTAGGCAAGGCATTCCGTCTGAGATTTTATTGGCCGGCGGCCGAGGCGGATCTTTCGGGACTTAGTCAAAGGTCGTCGGTTGTCGGCTCTTTGCTAATCGAGCCATATGCCACCCACCACCCTCAAAACTATACCCATTACGGCGTTCGCGATGCAGGGGCTTGACATGGTCGGACCCTTAAAGGGAACCCACAAGCAAAAGGTACCTATTGGTCATGGTGGACAAATTCACCAAATAGATCTGAGCCAAGCCGATTAAAATGGCAAGTCCGGACCAGTGATAGACTTCATATCCGGGGTAGTACACGTTATGGTGTCCCCATAGCATCATTACCGATAGCGGCACGAACTTCACGGCCGGCGAGGTTAAATTATGGTGCAAAAATATGGGCATTAAGCTCGATTACGCTTTAGTCTATCATCCTCAAACCAGCGGTCAAGTGGAACAAGCAAATGGTCTAATAATGGCGGCATCAAACCCGGACTAGTGCGGTCCCTTACGAAATCGACCGCCTTTGGGTAGAGGCTCGACTCCGTACTCGGGGCTGCGGACAGCGCCGCCGTACTACGGATTCACACCATTTTCATGGTATCTGGGCTAGAGGCGGTTTTGCCTGTGACATCATTCATGACTCACCTCGAGTCGCTATGCGAAGAAGAAAGCGAGCTGGATCACGAGGACAGCTTGGGCGCGTTGGAGGAAAACGGCGTCGCCAAGGCTTGTTTCGCATTCTATCGGCGAGCTCGAAGATATCAAGCAGAAATGCGGGCTAAGACTTACAATGTTGGCGAACTAGTTCTCGCTGCGGACAAGAAAAGGACAAGCTCAAGCCCAAATGGGAAGGCCCCTTCATTATTGATCAAGTCGACGCGGAGGCGTACCGTCTCGAAATCGTCGGACAACCGACTCGAGCGAACCCATGGAGCAGCCCGCCTCCAGAAGATTCTCGCCTAGCGCGGACTAAGAGTTAGTCTCCTTCCCCATCAAATTTTTACACTTCAGCTGTCTTTCGTTTCTCTTTTTTCCTCACCCTTTTCATAAAAGCCCTTAAAGGCCTACTTGCGCATTGTTACACACAATTGATGTGCTATCCGCACTCATTATACAGGGGCTTCTTTACGAAGCTTACTTATAAGGGCTTCATGCCCGACACATGTCAAACTTCCGTGTACCTTTTATTCACCATTATATGCATCGATATGACTTAAGTTTTGGCCAAGCTGGGTTGCTGGCTCTATGCTTACCCCTCGTTCCCGATTGTTCGGCTAGGAGGTAAAGGGAGCACCTCTGCGATTATTCTTGCCGGGTCGGCGGATGTGTACCTCGGTAGGTGAAGCGAAAGGTAGCGTTCTTAAGGGAATATTTGGTCGGTGACTTGAAAGATGATTTTTACCTATTTATGTATCTGCCCCGGATGTTTTCCTGCTCTTTTCATGATCGGACATGCACTTTAGGGCATGCCTCCCGAGAAAGGAACCCATAGCGGAACTATTCTCCTGGAAGATGTTTCTTACTAACCATGTAATATAACATAACTAGTTGGGCACTTATGCGATAAAGCACTAATGACCCCTTTGGTCTCCATGCATACCCGGTTGTTTCTTAAGCGAGAAGGTATTGGACACCTCCGGACTCTAGGGTCGAGGTTGAAGCGAAAAGGTCGGCAAGACAAGCGATCTACAATCCGGCTAGAAGGCATTTTACATGTCATTTTAAATACATTGTCCGTCTTGTTGTATTCCTCCTCAATCCCGTCTAACGGCTGTCTAATTTACAGCCCGTTAGGAATATTTAGCGACCAACTATACTTGGCGTACACTAAACTCACGAGGATCTCCTTCCCGTCGGGCCCCCGAGTCCGACCTTGGCCATGTGGTTGGGATCGGCCTTCTTGTACGCGTCTTCACCATGGCGAGGCCTCCACAGCACCTTGGCGGCGGCGAAATCTTCCATAAATGGAGCTGCCTGCACTTGAAACTCTCATAAGCTCTCCAAGGCTCTCGGCGAGGAGAGGGGCGGCCATAAAGCACAGGCGCGCGCTCGCCGCTTGCCGAACTTCGTTCGAGCAGTTGCACCGCTTCGGGAAGTTGATCACCCGTTGATCTGAGCATCTCCTCCGTAGAGGCGCACTGTGAGCACACCTCGGACATATTTTGTCAATTGACTTCCTCGCTGAACTCTTCTTTTCAAAGGCTCGCTCAAGCACTTACTATAGATGCTGCGGCAACGGCTGATTCTCCTTCACGGAGCGGACAGCTCGGCCGAACACCTTTCAACTCTTCTCCAAGCTAGGCGTGGGCATCCTGGAGTTTGTTTCTTTCTGCTTGCACCTCGTCGGCACCCTCTCTTGACCTTTAGGCTGGCGCGATAAATCTTGCTATGCGGATCCAGTCCGGCACACCTGCAATGTCATTGTCGGACTTACCATCGCCGCACACCAATTATCTTTTTGAAATAATGTGTTACTAGGAGGGGTCTCTGTGTTTCCTCTGCGGCGCTAGTGCGGACCTCGAGTTGGGCCTTGCACTCTTCTAGCTCACAGGACAATGGGTATTCTTCTCTGTAGAGCCTGCATATCAAATGATCCTTAAATCAGTTACTCTAACTACTTTAAGTCTCGGGACTCTTGGCATATACAACTATGAACATCTCTTACCCGTATGTCCTTTACATCTTGCTCATGACTCTGGTCAAACCATCTTGAAGCGCGGAGTCTGCGTCCCAGCGTTAAAGGCATTCAACGCCTCGGGGAAAGCAGCGTCACGAAAAACTGTCGTGGCGCCTATGATTCATGGCACTCTCCACCTCGAGACCTAGTGGCGGACGATGCATCGGCATCCTCCGTTGGAGGAGTTCCGGCTCGCGCCTTGCTCGCCTCCCCTCGAGACCAGGTGTTGGGCACAGGTGGCGAGGCTTGGTTGGCAACCTCTCGCCCACGTCCAGTGGGCACTCTTTCTCCTGCAAAAGTCGTGAGCATTCAAACACTTCCTAGGAACTTTGTCCTAAATACAACCATGAGCTATACCGTTCGGCGGCGTTTGATCCGCCGCCTCCTCTTTTACTCTTGGGCGTGACCCTTGTTGGCCGCGCCTGAGTTGACTTCTGCCTTGAAGGTACCTCTGCGAGACACCATTGTATCGGTGGTCGAAATATCGAGGCGAAATAATGGTGTCGGGACTTTGGTCACAATCACACAGGGAGCGGGAGATAGGCGGGGTAGTTAGCCGTAATGGCGACTAGAGCATTGTCCATGCTAAGTTGATGGAACACCCGTCGATTAGCTCCACCTTTATATCGAATCCTCTTGGAGGCTGGATCAAGGGATCTTTCCGGATCCTCGGGTTGTGGAGCAGGCTATGTATCTCTCCCGATCCGGCCGGATCCTGCATCAAAACCATAAAGTAAGGTACTTAACTTTGGCGTGGGTCGGATAAATGAACATCCGCTTACCCGAGCTCGAGGTTGTTCATGGAGAACCCATTCAATGGGCTCATCTGGAGATAGTCCTCCTTCTCCCCCTTATCTGAGTCGAGATAGAATCTTCACGGATCTTGGCCGATCCGGTCCTTAGCGGCCATGCGAGTGGCATCAATCTCTCGTTGAAATCCCACATGGGGTGGCCCTGTTGAAGGAAATATGCCCTAGAGGCAATAATAAAGTTATTATTTATTTCCTTATTTCATGGTAAATGTTTATCATTCATGCTAGAATTGTATTAACGGAAACATGATACATGTGTGAATGCATAGACAAACAATATGTCACTAGTATGCCTCTACAAGACTAGCTTGTTAATCAAAGATGGTTATGTTTCCTAACCATGAACAAGGAGTTGTTATTTGATTAACAAGGTCACATCATTAGTAGAATGATCGATTGACATGACCCATTCCTTACTTAGCACTACGATCGTTTAGTATGTTGCTCTTGCTTTTATCCATGACATATACATGTTCTGTAACTATGAGATTATGCAACTCCGTTTCGGAGGAACACTTTGGGTGCTACCAAGCGTCCTGGCGTAAGCTGGGTGATTATAAAGGAGTACTAGGTGTCTCCAAAGGCGAGATGTTGGGTTGGCGTATTCGAGATTAGGTTTTGTCACTCCGATTGTCGGAGAGGTATCTCTGGGCCCTCTCGGTAATACATCACTTAAGCCTTGCAAGCATTACAACTAATGAGTTAGCTGTGAGATGATGTATTCTGAGCGAGTAAAGAGACTTGTAGCAGATTGAACTAGGTATTGGATCAGCGATCGAATCTCGGGCAATAATATACCGATGACAAAGGAACAACGTATGTTGTTATGCGATCGACGATAAAGATCTTACGTAGAATATGTAGGAGCCAATATGGGCATCAGGTCCGCTATTGGTTATTGACGGAGACATGTCTCGGTCATGTCTACGTGTTCTCGAACCGTAGGGTCCTGCGCTAAGGTTTCGATGCGGTTATATTATGAGTTTGTGTATTTTGATGTACGAAGGAGTTAGTCCGGATGAGATCGGGGACATGGCAAGTCTCGAATGGTCGAGACATAAAGATTGATATATTGGAAGCCTATATTTGGAGTTGAATGGTTAGGTGAAATCGAGAATTCTGAAATCTTAGGAGTTCTGGAACCCAAGAGACTTAATGGGCCATAGTGGGCCTTAGGGAGAAAAAGGAAAGGGCCCTAGGGCTGGCGCGCCTCCTCCCTAGTCCTATTAGGACTAGGAGAGGTGCGCCCCTCTCTCCCCTCTTCCCCTCTTTCCCCTTGACAAGTCCTAGTCCAGCTAGGTTGGGGAGAATCTACTCCCGGAGGGAGTAGGACTCCCCCTGGCCGCCAAGGGCGGCCAGCCCTCCCTGTTCCTTTATATCTGGGGCAGGGCACCCATGAACACACAAGTTTGATCTCGGATGTTTCCTTGGCAGTGTCGGTGCCCCTCCACCATATTCTCGGTCATGTCAATGCAGAAGCTTAAGTGAAGCCCTGCTGGATGGAACATCAAGATCGTCCTGCCTCGTCTTGTGAACTCTCCTCGACCTTTCGGCTGGATGGTCTGAGGGGCGTCATAGCTGTCGTGTGTCAAGAACTTCGGGCGGTAATGGCCGGGATCGGTCGGATCGCGAGAGAGCGTCGACTACTTCCTCTCGTTGTGATCGCTTCCACGGTCCTGATCGCAGACAACTCTTCCTTCGTTGCTATACATCACCATGATCTTGCGTGTGCGTAGGAAATTTTTGAAATTACTCGTTCCCTTGATGTTTGTCAAGCCTAGGTTTTTATGGTTTGATGTTTTGCACGAGTAGAACACAAGTGAGTTGTGGGCGATACAAGTCATACTACCTACGGCATGTCATACTTTGGTTCAAGCGGTATTGTGAGATGAAGCGGACCGACGATACAGCGTCGCTTCTGCGAGACTGGTTTCACCGCCACGAGCACTTCGTTGCTTAAAGTGACTGGTGGGTGTCATCTCTCTCTCTTGGTTAATTGAGTGTGGCTCGCCGGTCCTTGAGAAGGTTAAAGCGGAGTCTATTTGACGAAATGTCGTTGTGGTTTGATGTGGGTGAGATTGGTTCTTGCTTAAGCCCGTGGCCACGCGTAAAATTGCAACAACAAAGTAGAGGGCGTCTAACTTGTTTTTGCGGGGCATGTTGTGATGTGATATGGTCAAGGCGTGATGCTATATTTTATTGTATGAGATGATCATGTTTTATGTAAAAGTTATCGGCAATGGCGAAACCATATGGTTGTCGCTTTATTGTATGCAATGCAATATACTGTGCTTTACTTTATCACTAAAGGTGGCGATAATCGTAAAGCATAAGTTTGGCGAGGCGACAACGATGCTCGATGGAGATCAAGGTGTGTGGCGGTGGCGATGGTGATCATGGTGGTGCTGGAGATGGAGATCACGAAGCACAAGATGATGATGACCATATCATATCACTTATATTGATTTGCATGTGATGTTTATCCTTTATGCATCTTATCTTGCTTTGATTGGCGGTAGCATTATAAGATGATCTCTCACTAAATTATCAAGAGTGTTCTCGGTATACCATTGCCAAAGTTAAATCGTGCCCAGGACACCACGTGATGATCGGGTGTGATAAGCTCTCGTCCATCTACAGGTGCAAGCCAGTTTTGCACCATGAATACTCGGGTTATACTTGGCGAGGCCTAGCATATGCAGATATGGCCTCGGAACACGGAACCGAAAGGTCGGCGTGAATCATATAGTAGAATATGATCAACATAAGATGTTCACCATTGAAAACTACTCCATTTCACGTGATGATCGGTTATGGTTTAGTTGATTTGGATCACGTGATCCTTAGATGACTAGAGATGTCTTTCTAAGTGGGAGTTCTTAAGTAATATGATTAATTGAACTTAAATTTATCATGAACTTAGTCACTATATTTTGCAAATTATGTTGTAAGATCAATAGCTTGCGTTGTTGCTTTCATATATTTATTTTGTATTCCTAGAAAATTGTGTTGAAAAATGTTAGTAGCAATGATACGGATTGGATCCGTGATGAGGTTTATCCTCATTCTTGCCTGAAAGATTATGTCCTTAATGCACGCTAGGTGCGGACCTATTGCAGGGAAGCGGTCATAGGCGTTATGAGCGTTTGCTAGCTCAATATGATGACTACTTGATAGTTATGTACCATGCTTTATGGCTTAGATCGGGACTTCAAAGGCGTTTTGAGCGTCATGGACCATATGAGATGTTCGGGAGTTGAAGTTAATATTTCAAGCAAAACCGAGTTGAGAGATATGAAGTCTCAACAGTTCTATAGCTAAAGATGGAGAGAGCTCAACTAGTGAGCATATTCTCAGTTATGCAGGTACTACAACGAATCAAGTGGGGTTAATCTTCGGATGATAAGATAGTGATTGCGAAATTCTCTAGTCACCATCACCAAGTTAGTAGAACTTTGATGAACTATAATATGCAAGAGGATGATGAAAATAATTCCGAGCTCTTCATGATGTTGAAATAAGCGGAGGTAGAAATCAAGAAAGAGCATCAAGTGTTGATGGTTGACAAGACCACTAGTTTCAAGAAAGAAGCAAAGGAAGAAAGAGAACTTCAAGAAGAAAGACAAGCAAGTTGTCACTCATGAAGAAGCCAAATTGGACAAACACAGGCGAAGTGCTTCTTGCAAAGATGAAGTCCTTTGGGCGGAACTACCCATATTTGGTGGATAAGAAGGATGGCAAAGTGAACAAGGTATATTTGATATACATGTTATTGATGTGTACTTTACTAGTGTTTATCAACCCTCGGTATTTGATCTGGTTCATTGCTAAGTATTAACTGAAGCAGGAGTTCAGAATAAAGAAACTAGTTAAGTGAAGTGGCGATGTGTGTTGAAATGTTTCAAGATTGATATGATCATCATCGCCTCCTATACTTCCGGGATTATGTTGAACCTAAATGTTATTTGGTGTTTGCGTTGAGCATGAATATGATTGATCATGTTTATTACTGTCGGTTATTCATTTAAATAAGAGAATAATGGTTGTTCTATTTACATGAATAAAACCTTATATGGTTACACCCAATGAAAATGGTTCATTGGATCTCGATCATAGTGATATTCATAATATTGAAACCAAAAGATGCAAAGTTAATAATGATAGTGCAACTTATTTGTAGCTTTTGTTTAGAGTCATATTGGTTATAAAGCGCTGAAGAAACTCATCTTGATGGATTTTGGAATCACTTGATTATGAATCACTTGATGCTTGCGAACCGTGCCTCATGGGCAAGATGACTAAAACTCCGTTCTCGGAACAATGGAACAACTCTTGACTTATTGGAAATATACATACTGATGTATGCGATCCAATGAGTGTTGAGGCTCGTGGCGGAAATGTTATTTTCTGACCTTCACAGATGATTTGAGCGATATGGGTATATCTACTTAATGAAACATAAGTCTGAAACATTTGAAAAGTTCAAAAATTTGAGTGAAGTTGAAAATCATCGTAACAAGAAAATAAATTTCTGATGATCGATCGTGGAGGTGAATATTTGAGTTCTGAGTTTGGTACATTTGAAACAATGTGGAATAGTTTTACACTCCGCCACGAACACCACAATGGTGTGTCGAGCGTCGTGTCGTACTTTACTATGAGTGCGATCTATGATGTCTCTTCTGATTTACCGCTATCGTTTTGGGTTATGCTTTAGAAGCGGCCGCATTCACGTTAAATAGAACACCATCTAAATCCGTTGAGGCGACACCTTATGAACTATGGTTTGCAAGAAACCAAAGTTGTGCGTTCTTAAAGTTTGGGGATGCGATGCTTATGTGAAAAAGCATTTTGATAGCTCGAACCCAAATCGAATGTGTCTTCATAGGATACCCAAAGGAGCGATTGGGTACACCTTCTATCACGAGATCGAAGGCAAGACATTCGTTGCTAAGAATGGATCCTTTCTAGAAGGAGTTTCTCTCGAAAAGAAGTGAGTGGGAGGAAAGTAGAACTTGATGAGGTAATTGTACCTTCTCCTTACTTGAAAGTAGTTCATCACGAGCGGTTTGAGACACCTACACCAAGTTAGTGAGGAAGTTGATGATGTGATCATGAAACTTGAGATCAAGTTACTCTGAACCTCGTAGATCGACGAGTAAGATCCGCACTGAGTGAATGCGGTAATCCTATGCGGAAATCATGCTACTAGATCATGATGAACCTCGAACTATGAAAGCGATGGTGAGCGATTCCTTAAAAATGGCTTGAGGCCATGAAATCTGAGATGGGATCCATGTATGAAAACAAAGTATGGACTTTGGTTGACTTGCGAGGTAGGCAAGCAATAGAAAACAAGTGGATCTTCAAGAAGAAGAGGCGTGACGGCGTGATGATATTCTTTGTCTAAAGCTCGACTTATGCAAGGTTTCGACAAGTTCAAGGGATTGACTACGATGAGACCTTCTCACCGTAGCGATGCTTAAAATCTGTCCAAATCATGTTAGCAATTGCCGCATTTATGATTATGAAATTTGGCAAATGGATGTAAAAACTGCATTCTGAGATGGATTTACGGAAGAAGAGTTGTATATGATGCAACGAGAAGGTTTTATCGATCCAAAGGGCTAACAAAGTGTGCAAGCTCGACGATCCATTTATGGTGGTGCAAGCATCTCGGAGTTGGAATAAGCGCTTTGATAGTGTGATCAAAGCATTTGGGTTCATCTGAGACTTTTGGAAGCTTTGTATTTACAAGAAAGTGAGTGGGAGCACTCATTTACGATAAGTATGAATGTATTGTTGATGGAAAAAATGTAGAATTATTATGCAAAAGCATAAAGGTGTTTAAAAGGTTTTCAATGAAAGACCTCGGTGAAGCTGCTTACATATTGAGCATTAAGATCTATAGAGATAGATCAAGGGCTTGATAAGTTTTTTCAATGAGTACATACCTTGACAAGATTTTGAAGTAGTTCAAAATGGATCAGTCAAAGAAAGTTCTTGCACGTGTTACAAGGTGTGAATTGAGTAAGACTCAAAACCGACCAAGCGAGGAAGATGAAAGAGAATGAAAGTCATTCCCTATGCCGGCCATAGGTTCTATAAAGTATATGCTGTATACATGTGCAGTCTATTATACCTATGAGTTTGCAGAGGAGTACAATAGTGATCTAGAAGTAGATCCTTGGACATTGATCAGAAATATCCTTAGTAAGGACTAAGGATATGTTTCTCGATTATGGAGGTGATAAAAGAGTTTGTTGATGTAAAGTTACATCGATGAAGCTTTTACCTTGATCCGAGGATACTCTAAGTCTCGAAGCTAGATACATATTGAAAGTAGGAGCAATTAGCTAGAGTAGCTCCATGCGGAGCATTGTGGACATAAAATATTTACCAAATACATACATGATCTGAATATAGAAGACCGTTGACTAAACTTCTCTCACAAGCAAAACATGATCACACCTTAGTACTCTTTGGGTGTTAATCACATAGCGATGTGAACTAGATTATTGACTCTAGTAAACCCTTTGAGTGTTGGTCACATAATGATGTGAACTATAGGTGTTAATCATGTCTGAGATATGACTATTGGTGTTCAATCACATGGCGATGTGAACTAGATTATTGACTCTAGTGCAAGTGGGAGGCTGAAGGAAATATGCCCTAGAGGCAATAATAAAGTTATTATTTATTTCCTTATTTCATGATAAATGTTTATCATTCATGCTAAATTGTATTAGGAAACATGATACATGTGTGAATGCATAGACAAACAATATGTCACTAGTATGCCTACTAGACTAGCTTGTTAATCAAAGATGGTTATGTTTCTAACCATGAACAGAGTTGTTATTTGATTAACAAGGTCACATCATTAGTAGAATGATCGATTGACATGACCCATTCCATTAGCAGCACTACGATCGTTTAGTATGTTGCACTGCTTTTTATCCATGACATATACATGTTCCTAACTATGAGATTATGCAACTCCGTTTACGGAGGAACACTTTGGGTGCTACCAAGCGTCTGGCGTATTGGGTGATTATAAAGGATTACTCAGTGTCTCAAAAGGCGGATGTTGGGTTGGCGTATTTGAGATTAGGTTTTGTCACTCCGATTGGAGGTATCTCTGGGCCTCTCGGTAATACACATCACTTAAGCCTTGCAAGCATTACTAATGAGTTAGGCATGAGATGATGTATTCTGAGCAGTAAAGAGACTTGCTGATAGCGAGATTGAACTAGGTATTGGATACTGGCGATCGAATCTCGGGCAAGTAACTATCTGAGATGACAAAGAACAGCGTATGTTGTTATCTTGATCGACCGATAAAGATCTTCGTAGAATATGTAAGACCAATATGGGCATCCAGGTCCGCTATTGGTTATTGACGGAGAATGTCTCGGTCATGTCTACATGTTCTCGAACCGTAAGTCCGCTTAAAGGTTTGATAGCGATTATATGAGTTTATGTATTTTGATGTCGAAGGAGTTAGTCCGGATGTGATCGGGACATGACGAGTCTCGAAATGGTCGAGACATAAAGATTGATATATTGAGCCTATATTTGGAGTTGGAATGGTTCGGTGAAATGGGAATTCTGAAAATCTTGGGAATTCACGGAACCCCAGAACTTAATGGGCCTATAGTGGGCCTTGAGGAAAAAGGGAAGGGGCTGCCCTAGGGCTGGCCTTGCCCCCCTCTCCCCTAGTCCTATTAGGACTAGGGAGGGTGACCCCTCTCTCCTCTTCCCCTCTTTCCCCTTGACAAGTCCTAGTCCAGCTAGGATTGGGGGAGAATCCTACTCCGGAGAAGTAGGACTCCTGGCCAGCCTCAGGCAGCAGCCAGCCCTCCCTCCTCCTTTATATCTGAGGGCAGGGGCACCCCTAAACACAGACAAGTTTGATCTGGATGGTTCCTTAGCGTGTGCGGTGCCCCCTCCACCATATTCCACCTCGGTCATATAAATCCATGAAGCTTAAGTGAAGCCTGGCAGTGACATCAAGATCGTCACTGCCGTCGTCTTGGCGAACTCTCGACACTTTCGGCTGGATGAATACGAGGGCGTCATCGACTGTCGTGTCAAAACTTCGGCGCCGAATGCTTGGCGCGGGGATCGTCGGATCGCGGAGAGCGTCGACTACTTCCTCTACGTTGTGATCGCCTTGCTGCAATCTGCGAATGCGTGACAACACTCTTCCTTCGTTGCTATACATCACCATGATCTTGCGTGTGCGTGGAAATTTTTGAAATACTCGTTCCCTACACACAATATTATGCGTTACCCCGCATAATGCATGTGGCCGCGGCTCCAATCATGATACGGTCAAGAATGGGCGATGACCTTATCGGCCCATCAATAATGGGCAGCTCTTGTCTTCCTCCAGCTGGGGGCTCGCGGATACCAACTCGAGCGTTTCTTCAAAGGGCTTCTTTGAACTCCAGAGCCGATCCGAGCGAGGTCCGGCAGATATTCTCATAAACCATTACAGGCAGATCGGACATATAGAAGTTGGGATGGATATCCAGAATCGGCGTCATCACTCTTCGTACGCCCACTTGATATATGGACCCCTCGTGAGGCTGATGCGAGGCGAGAATAACCTCACTTCCGCAGTGAAATGGGGCTCGATGCGAATATTTCGCAAAACTCTGAAGCCCATAATATCGAGGAATCGAGGTGAAACAGGTGATGGAGGCTGGAGTCCGTAGAACTCCGAGCCAGCCAGAGGAAACGGTCTCTGAAATCCAGCCTGCTCCGGTGAGAAGCGAAGCATACCGCTCCCCTTTGTTGGGACTTAGGGTGGCCTCCGCTGCTTTCCACATTTGGAGTGGCCAGCCAGCTCAGCCGGGAACCATAAGTGGGAGGAAGATCCCTCTGCTTGGGCGTCACTAGCTGGGCCCAGCCGTCTGAACATCTCCTCAATCTCTCAGGAGGAAGGGTGGGGCCTTGAGGAGGAGGAGCGTCGACGGTCCATGATGGAATGGATTTTTGGTCGCGCTCGATGAGTACTCGCGGAAGGAAAGATGGTGTGATTTGGTTTGGACTCTTGCCTCTCTTATGACGAATTATTTACATGGTAGAGGTAAAACAAAAAGATACCGGCACCGCGTTAGATGCGGCGCATGGAAAAGCCATTATTGGTGAACCAAGGCGCCAACGTTTACAAAAAGCGGACACTACCGGCGGTACATGGAACTTAAGGAACCCGTATGCAATGGCAAAAGAAGACTATATCGCCTTCCGGACTTATCGTCATTGAAATACCAGATTAAAGGGAGCTCTTTGAAATCACCAGACTCGAGTGTCGAGACGGCCGGACTATCATCGTCGGCGGACTCAGACTATGAAGATACAAGATTGAAGACTTCGTCCCGTGTGGGATGGGACTTTCCTTGGCGTGGAAAGCAAGCTTGGCGTCTGGATATGTAATCTCCTACCATTATAACAGACTACGTAACCCTAAACGCCGGTTATCAAACAGCCGGATCTCGGTAGGGGTCCCGAACTGTCGTCTAAGCGGATGTAGTAACGGTGAGGACGATGTTTTACCAGTTGGGCCCTCTCGATGGAGGTAAAACCCTCGTCACTTGATTAATATTGATGATATAGGTAGTACAAGAATTGGATCTACCACGAGATCAAGGAGGCTAAACCCTAGAAGCTAGCCTATGGTATGATTGTTGTAATGTATGTCGTGTCCTACAGGACTAAAGCCCTCAGGTTTATATAGAGCCAGGAGGAGGAGGCTAGGGTTACTGGTCGATTACAATGGTAGAGATCTACATATCCGTATCGTGGCTTGCCTTCACCTTGAGAAAAGTCCCATCCGGGACACGGGGCGGAGTCTTCAATCTTATCTTCCGTAGTCTTGAGTCAGTGGATGATAGTCCGGCTGTCCAGGACACCCGTGATCAGGACTCCTCGGTAGCCGAACCAGGCCAATGGCGATAAGTCCAAGCGGCGTTTATAGTCTTCAGCTTTGCAAAGTGAGTTCTCCCTTCAAATTCACGTACTGCCGAGCAGTGTCAAGCTCATCATAATCTGTTTCTCGGCTTCTATGCCAAATAACGGCCTTTTTCCCAGCATAGATAAAGGCGGTGTCTTTGTGTTTCACCCCTAGTCGTCTGACGTCCAGCCACAAAGAAAAAATCGAGATCAAACCACCATCTTCCTCCGCGAATACTTCGCCGGGCGCCTTTGTCTAAATCCATTCCATCATGGACCATCAGCGGCTCCTCTTCTCGCTCCCAGCCCGCTTGAAGAGATTGGAGGAGGTGCTCTGTTCCGCTTGAGCTAGTGAAGCTCAGCGAGAGATATCTCCTCCGGCCTTCATGGTCGGTTGGAGAGGTGGTCACTATCAGCGTGGGAAGCATGCAGAGGCCCAAGCCCCAATAAGGGGAGGCGAGTATATAGTCCCTTATCGATAAGGGGACTCAGTTTTATACATCCGTTCTCCATGGGCTCACAGAGTTCTCGGACTCAGCTCCACCTATCCACCGCCTCTTTCTTGCATATCGCGAACTCATTAGCTCTTTCGCGAGATGTTCCTGGGCATTGAGCCCCATTTACATGTGGAGGAGGCTATTGCCTCGCCCCGTTCTCCGAGGGTCCATATATCAAGTGGTGACACCCGAAATATGGCATCTTGGGACGGATACCCATCCGTTACTCCCAAGCGTCGAAATGGCCTTGAGGTGGTTTACATAGGAGGCAGCTCGCTGCGGACCAGTCGGATTGCCTCTCGGAGTTTAGTGCTGCTCCCTGAAGAAAGCATCGGCTGGCCCACAGGCCCGGAGGAGACAAAGGCGTCCATTATGATGGGAATAGATTCTGGCCCTCTGGTGACCTGATTGGAGTCATGGTGATATGCATCATACGGTACAGCCATTGCAATATAGAGCCCACGCTATGTGGGATTTCAGCGGGAAAGCGATGCTACGTCATGGCCGCAAAAGGCGGACTTCGACCGAGGACATGGTGAAGATCTGTCGGTCTGTACAAAGGGAAGAAGGAGGACTTCCTTGAACAAACCCTTTAAATGGGTTTTCCATGAACAATCCTAGAGGATGGGTGAAGTGAACACTTTTAAGGGCTCAACCCATGCTTTGAAGCTTACCTTACATTATGTCTTGATGCGGGATCTCGCGGTTGTGGAGGACATGGTAAGTCTGCTCCATGACCCGAGGATCGGAAAGATCCTGGATCCGGCCTCGAAGAGGATCAGGACATCAGTGGAGCTGATCGGCGGGGTATTTCACCAGCTCAGCATGGATAATGCTTTGGTAGCCATTATAGCGGACTACCCCGAATGTGTCCGGCTTCCCAGTAATGGCATGTTGAGGTTAGGACACCATTATCTCTTCCTTGCCCATTTCTAACCTTCATGACGATGGTATTTACGAGCGCCTTCACGGCGGGGAAGCGAGCAGGCGGCTGACCTACAAAGTCATTCGGACCAGCGGTGGAAAAGGGGCCTTGGTGCGGGCCAAGCAATCGCCGCAAAGGTATAGCTCAATTTGAATTTTGAAAACGCATTACCTAGAAGTGTCGAGTGCTCATGAGTCTTTATAGGAAAAAAGCGCTCGCCCGGACTGCGGCGGAGTTCTGATCCAACCTACGTCCGAGCTCAGCGCCCGACCGGAGAGCAAAGCGCAAGGTAGCAGGCGGATCCTTCTCCAGCAGGCACGAGTTATCGCCACCAAGTCACGAGTGGAGCGCCATGAACCATAAGGCGCGCCGGGCGATGTTGTGGCGTGCTTCTTCCCTGAGCATTAGGCGCTTCTTGAGGCGCGCATCTCCGTGCCGCTCAAGATGGTTTTACGAGCCACGGGCAGTATGAAAACACTCTGGGTAAAAGGAATTTTAATGGTTATATATACGGTAGCTCCGAGACTTAAAGTAGTTATATTAGCGATTTAGATCATTTAGCTTGAGCTCTTACCGAGAAGAATGCCCGCTGTCTCGGGGTGCCAGAATGCAAGGCAATTTGAGGCGCACTTGCATCGCGGGGAGAGCAGACCCCTCTGGTAACACATTTTTTATTAATATAAGCGATGTATGTGGCGTGCGCATAAGTCTAATAGTGACATTGCAGTGCCGGCGGACAAGATCAGACAGAGCAAAATTACTGCGCCTTGAAGGCGGCGAGAGGTTTGAATAAATTGCAAAGAGAACAAGCTCAAGATGCCAGCATGGCTCGGAGAAGAGCTGAAAGGTGCTCAAGCGGGCTTTCAGCTCTTTTAAGGAGAATCAGTGACCGTCGCGGCATTTATAGTAAGTGTTGGCGGACTCTTTTGAAAAAGAAGAGTTAACGAGGAAATAAATGACATAACATGTCTTGTAGGTATACTCACAGTGTACTGGAACCCATATCAGCGGTGATCAACTTCGAGCTATTGGCTGCTCGAACAAGTTCGGCGATGGCGGCATCGTCCGAGCTTTATGGCCAGCCCTCTCCTTGCAGGGCCTTGGGGAGCTGGGAGAAGCTTGAAGTCTTGTGGCGATTCCGTTTATGGAAGATTTGACTTGCGTCAAGGTGCAGGGAGGCTTGGGCCATGGTGAAGGCAGCGTTACAGAGGCGGATCCCAACCACATGGACAAAGTTGGACCGGTGGGGCCCGATGGGAAGGAGATCCTGTGAGTTTAGTATACAACCAAGTAGAGTTGGCTGCTAAATTTTTAGCAGGTGCATAAGTTAGACTTTGTTGAGCGGGATTGAGGAGGAATACAATCGATAAATTTGACAATGTATGTTTTCCTATAAAGTGACATGTGAAATGCCTTCTAGCGGATTGTGATCGTTTGTCTTTGCCGACCTTTTAAGCTTCAACCTCGGGACCCTAGAGTCGGTGTGTCGAATACCTTTTTGGTTAAAACAACCGTGGTATGCATGGAACCCGGCGTGGGGTCATTAGTGCTTTATCGGACAAGTGCCCAACTAGTTATGTTATATTACATGGTTAGTGAAACATCTTCGGGGAGAATAGTTAATTAAGGGTTCCTTTCACAGGAGGCATGCCCTAAAGTGCATGTCGGACTGCAAACAAAGAGAAAAAACATACGAGGCAGATAAATAAATAGGTAAAGTCATCTTTTAAGTCCTTGACGAATATTCCCTTAGAAGGCTAGCTTTGGCTTCACCAGTCTGAGTACATCAAGGCTGACCCGTGATAACAATAAAGTGCTCCTTTACCTCCTAGCGAACAATCGGGAGCGAAGAGGTAAGCGGAGCGAGCAACCCACTTGGCCAAAACTTAAGTCATGTCGATGCATATAATGGTGAGTAAAAGGTACATGTGGAAGCTTGACACATGTCTTTGGTATAAACCCTTATAATTGAGCTTACGTAAAAGAAGCTAGGAATAATAGTGCGGATGGCACATCGTATGGGAAAAATCGAAAATAGGCGCAAGACTTTTGAATAAAAAGGTATGAAAAGAGAAACAAAGACAGCGAAGTGTAAAAGTTTGGGCCGGGGAAGGGCGAACTCTTAGTCGGCTAGGCATAGAATCGTCCGAATGGGCTGCATTCCATGGGTTCGGCTCGAGTCGGTTATCGGCGCATTTAAGTAAACGGTATGCTCCGCGATCAGGACTTGATCGATAATGAAGGGCCCTCCCATTTGGGCTTGAGCTTCCTTTTTCTTGTCCGTGACGTAGAACTAGTTCACCAACGTTGTAAGTCTTGGCCCGTACTTCTGCTTTGATATCTTGAACCTGCTGCTGATATCGGAATGAGCCTTGGTGATCGTTCTTCCTCAATGTGTCCAAGCTGTCCGCGATCAAGCTCGGCCTCTCTTTCTCTCGTACATGCGCTTTCGAGGTGAGTCATGAATAATGTCGCGGGACTGCCCTCTGCTGCCGTGTATCCATAAAAATGGTGTGAATCGGTAGTGCGGTTAGGCGTTGTCCGCAGCCCAGTCTGGAGTCAGGCTCCTCGACCAGTCGTGTCGATTTAGTAAGTGACCGCACTAATCTGGGTTTAATACGCGCTCATTATTAGACCATTTGCTCGTTCCACTTGACCGTTGGTTTGAGGTGATAGTTGAAATGATCGAGCTTGATGCCCATATTTTGCACCATGACTTAACGTCGGCTGTGAATTCGTGCCGTTAGGTGATGATCTTGTGGGGACTCCGTAGCGGTTTTACTACCAGGATATAAAGTCTATCACTGGTGGGACTCTGCCATTTTGACCGGTTTGGCCTCTATCCATTTGGTGAATTTATCCACCATGACCAATAGGTATCTTTGCTTGTGGGTTCCCCTTTAGGGTCCAACCATATCAAGCCCCGGACCGCAACGGCTGGGTAATGGGTATAGTTTTGAGGCGATGGGGCGGCATGTGGCTCGATTAGCAAGAGGCTGACAACTTCGCATTTCTGACTAAGTCTGGGCATCTGCCGGGCCGTCGACCAATAAAATCCTGTCTGGAATGCCTTTCTACAAGGCCGGGCTGCTGCGTGGTGTCCGCCTAGTCCGGCATAATTTCAGCCGGGAGGTTTAGCGCCTTCCTCTTGGAGTACATCTTTGGAGGACTCGGTTGTACTTTTCTTATAAAGTTCTCCCTCATGGACCTTGTAGGCTTTTCGATCGCGGACTATGCAGCGGGCCTCGTTTTGGTCTTGGAAGTTCACCTAAGTAAGTAGGCTAGGAAGGTCATATCCGCAGGCGATTCGCCATTATGATGGGCTGAAGGTGTTATGTCATCGGCTGAATACGCCCGATTGGCCGATTTTTCGGTTTGTCACCGGGCTCCTCTTCCCATAGTATGGATGGCTTGACCGTTCGGGAAGATATTTGGAGGGACTGACATCACGTTTGGCACCGTGCGTGCGATCGTCGGCAACAGATTTATTATCTCGGGCTATGTGATGGAATTGAGTCCTTCAAGCGGTGACATTTTAGGACAGCGTTGCGATATGCTGCCATTTTGGATCCTTGGCGTCAAGTCTCCGTTTATTTGGGATATTGCAAGGTTTGAATCGCGCACCTCTAGGCGTTGAATGCCCATGGAACTACCATCCGGAGACCATGTAGCGGGGCCTCGTGTTAATTGCATTGTTGGAGTCCGTGTACATTATTTGAAGTACATCTTGGGTATGTCTCCGGTTGGGGCGTCAATCGGCCTTGATCCGACCAACATTTGAGCCGTCAAATGCATAGTCAATTGGAGTATCTGCCGTACTCTTTAGGGTTGACCGGTCCATTAGCGACAAAGTCAGCCCGAACTTGTGACTTTATAGCTACGTGAGGTTTTAAGTTATATCGAATGGTAAGAGCTCAATGGCCCATTTGCAATCTGACCATTCGTCGCGGTTATTTATAATGTCATTGAGTGGTACTTGAGGCCTGTTATCGAACACTCTTGAAAGTAGTGAAGCTTGGGATGCCATGAACACCATATGCTATCTTACGATAGTGCGGGTAGCAGGACTTCGGGGGTTATACGGTGGATACATAATACTGCTGTTTTGAAGAGAATTTGTGCCCTTCATCTCTCGTTCGGCCGCGAGGACGCGCTTACAACTTGATGCGTTGCTGCGATGTATAACAACATTGGTTCGCCCAGTTAGGCGTGGCGGGGACAGTTGTTGCCAATATGGCCTTTATTTCTTGAGTCGGCGGTGGCAGACATCCGTCCACTCGAAGTGTTGATGCACGAGGAGGCGATAGAGGAGCACGCCTTTTCTCCTAGGCGAGGAGATAAAGCGGCTTAGAGCTGCCGCATCTGTTAATTTTGTATTTGTTTGAGGTCTTTTGGAATGTCAAGCCTTGTGAGAGCTCGATTTTAGCGGGTTTGCTTGATTCCTCTACGGACACGATGA
Organism: Aegilops speltoides; assembly: GCA_021437245.1. NCBI lineage: Eukaryota > Viridiplantae > Streptophyta > Magnoliopsida > Poales > Poaceae > Aegilops > Aegilops speltoides. The sequence continues at coordinate 22,936 of JAHHZJ010009581.1, forward strand.
AGCCAGCAGCTTTCGGCTGAATGCGCAGCTTATTTCCGGTTCAACAATGTCATATGCTCGAGGTTGTCGAACATGAGCCTCAAATATTATACTAGAGTTTCGGCGTGTTTTGTTTTCCAACTCGTCGTCGTGTCTCTCATTGTTTTGCGATCTAGGTAGCGGACATGTTTGAATCATGCGGCGATATATTCGGCGGCGTTTTTAAGTCGAAGGGCATCGTGTTGAAGCGGAATGGTCCGTAAGGGGTGATGAATGTCGTGGCGGTGAGTGCCTTCGCCATCTTGATTTGATGGTAGCGGAGTATGCATCGAGGAAACACAATGAATCGTGCCCTGCGGTGCTTGCTCGATAATTTAGTCGTCGGTGGAGAGGAAGGATCCTTTAGGCAAGCCTTATTGAGGTCTTTAAAATCGACACAAAGGCGCGGGATTTGTCCTTCTTTGGTACCATTACAGTTGCTAGCCAATCCGGATGTTTGATATCTCGATGAATCCGGCTTCCAATAGTTGGCTAGCTCTTCTCCCATACCTGTCTTTTGGGTTGGAAAAAATCGTCGAAGAAACTGTTTGGTGGCGAATCCTTTAGGATGTTTAGGCTGTATGCCTTGCGTGGGATTCGGGCATATCCGAAGGATGCGGTGAAAATGTCCAATTTTCCCCAAAGAATTCATGGTCTTGGCGTCTACCCGAGGTTCAATTGTACTAATGGAGCCGTCTTTGTTGGGTCCGTTGGATGGACCTGAATTTTATTATTTCATCTGCTGGTTTGAAGGAGGTGGACTTGGATCTTTGCTCGGTATCACCGTCCTGTTCACCGTGGCCTTGTGCGGTAGTTCTTACGCGCTAAGGCGGATGACCTCGAGGCTAGTGCGGTTGTCTTGTTTTTGTGTGAGTGCTATGTCCGGATCACTAACGAGAGTGATTATTCATTGGGCAGGACATTTTGAGCTTATTGACATGACCCATTCCATTAGCTGCTTTACGATCGTTTAGTATGTTGCTCTGCTTTTATCCATGACATATACATGTTCACTTAACTATGAGATTATACAACCCGTTTAGAGGAACACTTTGGGTGCTACAAGCGTCACAGCGTAAGCTGGGTGATTATAAAGAATTACTGAGTGTCTCAAGGCAGATGTTGGGTTGGCGTATTTGAGATTAGGTTTGTCACTCCGATTGTCGGAGGGTATCTGGGCCCTCTCGGTAATACATCACTTAAGCCTTGCAAGCATTACAACTAATGAGGTTAGTATGAGATGATGTATTCTGAGCAGTGAGACTTGCTAATGCAGATTGAACTAGGTATTGGATACGACGATCGAATCTCGGGCAAGTAACATACCGATGACAAAGAACAACGTATGTTGTTATGCGGTGACAAATAAAGATCTTAGTAGAATATGTAAGACCAATATGGGCATCCGGTCCGCTATTGGTTATTGACGGGAGAATGTCTCGGTCATGTCTACATTGTTCTCGAACCGTAAGGTCCTTGCAGCAAGGTTTCGATGTGATTATATTGAGTTTATGTATTTTGATGTACGAAGGAGTTAGTCCGGATGTGATCACGGACATGGCAAGTCTCGAATGGTCGAGACATAAAGATTGATATATTGGAAGCCTATATTTGGAGTTGAATGGTTAGGTGAAATCGAGAATTCTGAAATCTTAGGAGTTCTGGAACCCAAGAGACTTAATGGGCCATAGTGGGCCTTAGGGAGAAAAAGGAAAGGGCCCTAGGGCTGGCGCGCCTCCTCCCTAGTCCTATTAGGACTAGGAGAGGTGCGCCCCTCTCTCCCCTCTTCCCCTCTTTCCCCTTGACAAGTCCTAGTCCAGCTAGGTTGGGGAGAATCTACTCCCGGAGGGAGTAGGACTCCCCCTGGCCGCCAAGGGCGGCCAGCCCTCCCTGTTCCTTTATATCTGGGGCAGGGCACCCATGAACACACAAGTTTGATCTCGGATGTTTCCTTGGCAGTGTCGGTGCCCCTCCACCATATTCTCGGTCATGTCAATGCAGAAGCTTAAGTGAAGCCCTGCTGGATGGAACATCAAGATCGTCCTGCCTCGTCTTGTGAACTCTCCTCGACCTTTCGGCTGGATGGTCTGAGGGGCGTCATAGCTGTCGTGTGTCAAGAACTTCGGGCGGTAATGGCCGGGATCGGTCGGATCGCGAGAGAGCGTCGACTACTTCCTCTCGTTGTGATCGCTTCCACGGTCCTGATCGCAGACAACTCTTCCTTCGTTGCTATACATCACCATGATCTTGCGTGTGCGTAGGAAATTTTTGAAATTACTCGTTCCCTTGATGTTTGTCAAGCCTAGGTTTTTATGGTTTGATGTTTTGCACGAGTAGAACACAAGTGAGTTGTGGGCGATACAAGTCATACTACCTACGGCATGTCATACTTTGGTTCAAGCGGTATTGTGAGATGAAGCGGACCGACGATACAGCGTCGCTTCTGCGAGACTGGTTTCACCGCCACGAGCACTTCGTTGCTTAAAGTGACTGGTGGGTGTCATCTCTCTCTCTTGGTTAATTGAGTGTGGCTCGCCGGTCCTTGAGAAGGTTAAAGCGGAGTCTATTTGACGAAATGTCGTTGTGGTTTGATGTGGGTGAGATTGGTTCTTGCTTAAGCCCGTGGCCACGCGTAAAATTGCAACAACAAAGTAGAGGGCGTCTAACTTGTTTTTGCGGGGCATGTTGTGATGTGATATGGTCAAGGCGTGATGCTATATTTTATTGTATGAGATGATCATGTTTTATGTAAAAGTTATCGGCAATGGCGAAACCATATGGTTGTCGCTTTATTGTATGCAATGCAATATACTGTGCTTTACTTTATCACTAAAGGTGGCGATAATCGTAAAGCATAAGTTTGGCGAGGCGACAACGATGCTCGATGGAGATCAAGGTGTGTGGCGGTGGCGATGGTGATCATGGTGGTGCTGGAGATGGAGATCACGAAGCACAAGATGATGATGACCATATCATATCACTTATATTGATTTGCATGTGATGTTTATCCTTTATGCATCTTATCTTGCTTTGATTGGCGGTAGCATTATAAGATGATCTCTCACTAAATTATCAAGAGTGTTCTCGGTATACCATTGCCAAAGTTAAATCGTGCCCAGGACACCACGTGATGATCGGGTGTGATAAGCTCTCGTCCATCTACAGGTGCAAGCCAGTTTTGCACCATGAATACTCGGGTTATACTTGGCGAGGCCTAGCATATGCAGATATGGCCTCGGAACACGGAACCGAAAGGTCGGCGTGAATCATATAGTAGAATATGATCAACATAAGATGTTCACCATTGAAAACTACTCCATTTCACGTGATGATCGGTTATGGTTTAGTTGATTTGGATCACGTGATCCTTAGATGACTAGAGATGTCTTTCTAAGTGGGAGTTCTTAAGTAATATGATTAATTGAACTTAAATTTATCATGAACTTAGTCACTATATTTTGCAAATTATGTTGTAAGATCAATAGCTTGCGTTGTTGCTTTCATATATTTATTTTGTATTCCTAGAAAATTGTGTTGAAAAATGTTAGTAGCAATGATACGGATTGGATCCGTGATGAGGTTTATCCTCATTCTTGCCTGAAAGATTATGTCCTTAATGCACGCTAGGTGCGGACCTATTGCAGGGAAGCGGTCATAGGCGTTATGAGCGTTTGCTAGCTCAATATGATGACTACTTGATAGTTATGTACCATGCTTTATGGCTTAGATCGGGACTTCAAAGGCGTTTTGAGCGTCATGGACCATATGAGATGTTCGGGAGTTGAAGTTAATATTTCAAGCAAAACCGAGTTGAGAGATATGAAGTCTCAACAGTTCTATAGCTAAAGATGGAGAGAGCTCAACTAGTGAGCATATTCTCAGTTATGCAGGTACTACAACGAATCAAGTGGGGTTAATCTTCGGATGATAAGATAGTGATTGCGAAATTCTCTAGTCACCATCACCAAGTTAGTAGAACTTTGATGAACTATAATATGCAAGAGGATGATGAAAATAATTCCGAGCTCTTCATGATGTTGAAATAAGCGGAGGTAGAAATCAAGAAAGAGCATCAAGTGTTGATGGTTGACAAGACCACTAGTTTCAAGAAAGAAGCAAAGGAAGAAAGAGAACTTCAAGAAGAAAGACAAGCAAGTTGTCACTCATGAAGAAGCCAAATTGGACAAACACAGGCGAAGTGCTTCTTGCAAAGATGAAGTCCTTTGGGCGGAACTACCCATATTTGGTGGATAAGAAGGATGGCAAAGTGAACAAGGTATATTTGATATACATGTTATTGATGTGTACTTTACTAGTGTTTATCAACCCTCGGTATTTGATCTGGTTCATTGCTAAGTATTAACTGAAGCAGGAGTTCAGAATAAAGAAACTAGTTAAGTGAAGTGGCGATGTGTGTTGAAATGTTTCAAGATTGATATGATCATCATCGCCTCCTATACTTCCGGGATTATGTTGAACCTAAATGTTATTTGGTGTTTGCGTTGAGCATGAATATGATTGATCATGTTTATTACTGTCGGTTATTCATTTAAATAAGAGAATAATGGTTGTTCTATTTACATGAATAAAACCTTATATGGTTACACCCAATGAAAATGGTTCATTGGATCTCGATCATAGTGATATTCATAATATTGAAACCAAAAGATGCAAAGTTAATAATGATAGTGCAACTTATTTGTAGCTTTTGTTTAGAGTCATATTGGTTATAAAGCGCTGAAGAAACTCATCTTGATGGATTTTGGAATCACTTGATTATGAATCACTTGATGCTTGCGAACCGTGCCTCATGGGCAAGATGACTAAAACTCCGTTCTCGGAACAATGGAACAACTCTTGACTTATTGGAAATATACATACTGATGTATGCGATCCAATGAGTGTTGAGGCTCGTGGCGGAAATGTTATTTTCTGACCTTCACAGATGATTTGAGCGATATGGGTATATCTACTTAATGAAACATAAGTCTGAAACATTTGAAAAGTTCAAAAATTTGAGTGAAGTTGAAAATCATCGTAACAAGAAAATAAATTTCTGATGATCGATCGTGGAGGTGAATATTTGAGTTCTGAGTTTGGTACATTTGAAACAATGTGGAATAGTTTTACACTCCGCCACGAACACCACAATGGTGTGTCGAGCGTCGTGTCGTACTTTACTATGAGTGCGATCTATGATGTCTCTTCTGATTTACCGCTATCGTTTTGGGTTATGCTTTAGAAGCGGCCGCATTCACGTTAAATAGAACACCATCTAAATCCGTTGAGGCGACACCTTATGAACTATGGTTTGCAAGAAACCAAAGTTGTGCGTTCTTAAAGTTTGGGGATGCGATGCTTATGTGAAAAAGCATTTTGATAGCTCGAACCCAAATCGAATGTGTCTTCATAGGATACCCAAAGGAGCGATTGGGTACACCTTCTATCACGAGATCGAAGGCAAGACATTCGTTGCTAAGAATGGATCCTTTCTAGAAGGAGTTTCTCTCGAAAAGAAGTGAGTGGGAGGAAAGTAGAACTTGATGAGGTAATTGTACCTTCTCCTTACTTGAAAGTAGTTCATCACGAGCGGTTTGAGACACCTACACCAAGTTAGTGAGGAAGTTGATGATGTGATCATGAAACTTGAGATCAAGTTACTCTGAACCTCGTAGATCGACGAGTAAGATCCGCACTGAGTGAATGCGGTAATCCTATGCGGAAATCATGCTACTAGATCATGATGAACCTCGAACTATGAAAGCGATGGTGAGCGATTCCTTAAAAATGGCTTGAGGCCATGAAATCTGAGATGGGATCCATGTATGAAAACAAAGTATGGACTTTGGTTGACTTGCGAGGTAGGCAAGCAATAGAAAACAAGTGGATCTTCAAGAAGAAGAGGCGTGACGGCGTGATGATATTCTTTGTCTAAAGCTCGACTTATGCAAGGTTTCGACAAGTTCAAGGGATTGACTACGATGAGACCTTCTCACCGTAGCGATGCTTAAAATCTGTCCAAATCATGTTAGCAATTGCCGCATTTATGATTATGAAATTTGGCAAATGGATGTAAAAACTGCATTCTGAGATGGATTTACGGAAGAAGAGTTGTATATGATGCAACGAGAAGGTTTTATCGATCCAAAGGGCTAACAAAGTGTGCAAGCTCGACGATCCATTTATGGTGGTGCAAGCATCTCGGAGTTGGAATAAGCGCTTTGATAGTGTGATCAAAGCATTTGGGTTCATCTGAGACTTTTGGAAGCTTTGTATTTACAAGAAAGTGAGTGGGAGCACTCATTTACGATAAGTATGAATGTATTGTTGATGGAAAAAATGTAGAATTATTATGCAAAAGCATAAAGGTGTTTAAAAGGTTTTCAATGAAAGACCTCGGTGAAGCTGCTTACATATTGAGCATTAAGATCTATAGAGATAGATCAAGGGCTTGATAAGTTTTTTCAATGAGTACATACCTTGACAAGATTTTGAAGTAGTTCAAAATGGATCAGTCAAAGAAAGTTCTTGCACGTGTTACAAGGTGTGAATTGAGTAAGACTCAAAACCGACCAAGCGAGGAAGATGAAAGAGAATGAAAGTCATTCCCTATGCCGGCCATAGGTTCTATAAAGTATATGCTGTATACATGTGCAGTCTATTATACCTATGAGTTTGCAGAGGAGTACAATAGTGATCTAGAAGTAGATCCTTGGACATTGATCAGAAATATCCTTAGTAAGGACTAAGGATATGTTTCTCGATTATGGAGGTGATAAAAGAGTTTGTTGATGTAAAGTTACATCGATGAAGCTTTTACCTTGATCCGAGGATACTCTAAGTCTCGAAGCTAGATACATATTGAAAGTAGGAGCAATTAGCTAGAGTAGCTCCATGCGGAGCATTGTGGACATAAAATATTTACCAAATACATACATGATCTGAATATAGAAGACCGTTGACTAAACTTCTCTCACAAGCAAAACATGATCACACCTTAGTACTCTTTGGGTGTTAATCACATAGCGATGTGAACTAGATTATTGACTCTAGTAAACCCTTTGAGTGTTGGTCACATAATGATGTGAACTATAGGTGTTAATCATGTCTGAGATATGACTATTGGTGTTCAATCACATGGCGATGTGAACTAGATTATTGACTCTAGTGCAAGTGGGAGGCTGAAGGAAATATGCCCTAGAGGCAATAATAAAGTTATTATTTATTTCCTTATTTCATGATAAATGTTTATCATTCATGCTAAATTGTATTAGGAAACATGATACATGTGTGAATGCATAGACAAACAATATGTCACTAGTATGCCTACTAGACTAGCTTGTTAATCAAAGATGGTTATGTTTCTAACCATGAACAGAGTTGTTATTTGATTAACAAGGTCACATCATTAGTAGAATGATCGATTGACATGACCCATTCCATTAGCAGCACTACGATCGTTTAGTATGTTGCACTGCTTTTTATCCATGACATATACATGTTCCTAACTATGAGATTATGCAACTCCGTTTACGGAGGAACACTTTGGGTGCTACCAAGCGTCTGGCGTATTGGGTGATTATAAAGGATTACTCAGTGTCTCAAAAGGCGGATGTTGGGTTGGCGTATTTGAGATTAGGTTTTGTCACTCCGATTGGAGGTATCTCTGGGCCTCTCGGTAATACACATCACTTAAGCCTTGCAAGCATTACTAATGAGTTAGGCATGAGATGATGTATTCTGAGCAGTAAAGAGACTTGCTGATAGCGAGATTGAACTAGGTATTGGATACTGGCGATCGAATCTCGGGCAAGTAACTATCTGAGATGACAAAGAACAGCGTATGTTGTTATCTTGATCGACCGATAAAGATCTTCGTAGAATATGTAAGACCAATATGGGCATCCAGGTCCGCTATTGGTTATTGACGGAGAATGTCTCGGTCATGTCTACATGTTCTCGAACCGTAAGTCCGCTTAAAGGTTTGATAGCGATTATATGAGTTTATGTATTTTGATGTCGAAGGAGTTAGTCCGGATGTGATCGGGACATGACGAGTCTCGAAATGGTCGAGACATAAAGATTGATATATTGAGCCTATATTTGGAGTTGGAATGGTTCGGTGAAATGGGAATTCTGAAAATCTTGGGAATTCACGGAACCCCAGAACTTAATGGGCCTATAGTGGGCCTTGAGGAAAAAGGGAAGGGGCTGCCCTAGGGCTGGCCTTGCCCCCCTCTCCCCTAGTCCTATTAGGACTAGGGAGGGTGACCCCTCTCTCCTCTTCCCCTCTTTCCCCTTGACAAGTCCTAGTCCAGCTAGGATTGGGGGAGAATCCTACTCCGGAGAAGTAGGACTCCTGGCCAGCCTCAGGCAGCAGCCAGCCCTCCCTCCTCCTTTATATCTGAGGGCAGGGGCACCCCTAAACACAGACAAGTTTGATCTGGATGGTTCCTTAGCGTGTGCGGTGCCCCCTCCACCATATTCCACCTCGGTCATATAAATCCATGAAGCTTAAGTGAAGCCTGGCAGTGACATCAAGATCGTCACTGCCGTCGTCTTGGCGAACTCTCGACACTTTCGGCTGGATGAATACGAGGGCGTCATCGACTGTCGTGTCAAAACTTCGGCGCCGAATGCTTGGCGCGGGGATCGTCGGATCGCGGAGAGCGTCGACTACTTCCTCTACGTTGTGATCGCCTTGCTGCAATCTGCGAATGCGTGACAACACTCTTCCTTCGTTGCTATACATCACCATGATCTTGCGTGTGCGTGGAAATTTTTGAAATACTCGTTCCCTACACACAATATTATGCGTTACCCCGCATAATGCATGTGGCCGCGGCTCCAATCATGATACGGTCAAGAATGGGCGATGACCTTATCGGCCCATCAATAATGGGCAGCTCTTGTCTTCCTCCAGCTGGGGGCTCGCGGATACCAACTCGAGCGTTTCTTCAAAGGGCTTCTTTGAACTCCAGAGCCGATCCGAGCGAGGTCCGGCAGATATTCTCATAAACCATTACAGGCAGATCGGACATATAGAAGTTGGGATGGATATCCAGAATCGGCGTCATCACTCTTCGTACGCCCACTTGATATATGGACCCCTCGTGAGGCTGATGCGAGGCGAGAATAACCTCACTTCCGCAGTGAAATGGGGCTCGATGCGAATATTTCGCAAAACTCTGAAGCCCATAATATCGAGGAATCGAGGTGAAACAGGTGATGGAGGCTGGAGTCCGTAGAACTCCGAGCCAGCCAGAGGAAACGGTCTCTGAAATCCAGCCTGCTCCGGTGAGAAGCGAAGCATACCGCTCCCCTTTGTTGGGACTTAGGGTGGCCTCCGCTGCTTTCCACATTTGGAGTGGCCAGCCAGCTCAGCCGGGAACCATAAGTGGGAGGAAGATCCCTCTGCTTGGGCGTCACTAGCTGGGCCCAGCCGTCTGAACATCTCCTCAATCTCTCAGGAGGAAGGGTGGGGCCTTGAGGAGGAGGAGCGTCGACGGTCCATGATGGAATGGATTTTTGGTCGCGCTCGATGAGTACTCGCGGAAGGAAAGATGGTGTGATTTGGTTTGGACTCTTGCCTCTCTTATGACGAATTATTTACATGGTAGAGGTAAAACAAAAAGATACCGGCACCGCGTTAGATGCGGCGCATGGAAAAGCCATTATTGGTGAACCAAGGCGCCAACGTTTACAAAAAGCGGACACTACCGGCGGTACATGGAACTTAAGGAACCCGTATGCAATGGCAAAAGAAGACTATATCGCCTTCCGGACTTATCGTCATTGAAATACCAGATTAAAGGGAGCTCTTTGAAATCACCAGACTCGAGTGTCGAGACGGCCGGACTATCATCGTCGGCGGACTCAGACTATGAAGATACAAGATTGAAGACTTCGTCCCGTGTGGGATGGGACTTTCCTTGGCGTGGAAAGCAAGCTTGGCGTCTGGATATGTAATCTCCTACCATTATAACAGACTACGTAACCCTAAACGCCGGTTATCAAACAGCCGGATCTCGGTAGGGGTCCCGAACTGTCGTCTAAGCGGATGTAGTAACGGTGAGGACGATGTTTTACCAGTTGGGCCCTCTCGATGGAGGTAAAACCCTCGTCACTTGATTAATATTGATGATATAGGTAGTACAAGAATTGGATCTACCACGAGATCAAGGAGGCTAAACCCTAGAAGCTAGCCTATGGTATGATTGTTGTAATGTATGTCGTGTCCTACAGGACTAAAGCCCTCAGGTTTATATAGAGCCAGGAGGAGGAGGCTAGGGTTACTGGTCGATTACAATGGTAGAGATCTACATATCCGTATCGTGGCTTGCCTTCACCTTGAGAAAAGTCCCATCCGGGACACGGGGCGGAGTCTTCAATCTTATCTTCCGTAGTCTTGAGTCAGTGGATGATAGTCCGGCTGTCCAGGACACCCGTGATCAGGACTCCTCGGTAGCCGAACCAGGCCAATGGCGATAAGTCCAAGCGGCGTTTATAGTCTTCAGCTTTGCAAAGTGAGTTCTCCCTTCAAATTCACGTACTGCCGAGCAGTGTCAAGCTCATCATAATCTGTTTCTCGGCTTCTATGCCAAATAACGGCCTTTTTCCCAGCATAGATAAAGGCGGTGTCTTTGTGTTTCACCCCTAGTCGTCTGACGTCCAGCCACAAAGAAAAAATCGAGATCAAACCACCATCTTCCTCCGCGAATACTTCGCCGGGCGCCTTTGTCTAAATCCATTCCATCATGGACCATCAGCGGCTCCTCTTCTCGCTCCCAGCCCGCTTGAAGAGATTGGAGGAGGTGCTCTGTTCCGCTTGAGCTAGTGAAGCTCAGCGAGAGATATCTCCTCCGGCCTTCATGGTCGGTTGGAGAGGTGGTCACTATCAGCGTGGGAAGCATGCAGAGGCCCAAGCCCCAATAAGGGGAGGCGAGTATATAGTCCCTTATCGATAAGGGGACTCAGTTTTATACATCCGTTCTCCATGGGCTCACAGAGTTCTCGGACTCAGCTCCACCTATCCACCGCCTCTTTCTTGCATATCGCGAACTCATTAGCTCTTTCGCGAGATGTTCCTGGGCATTGAGCCCCATTTACATGTGGAGGAGGCTATTGCCTCGCCCCGTTCTCCGAGGGTCCATATATCAAGTGGTGACACCCGAAATATGGCATCTTGGGACGGATACCCATCCGTTACTCCCAAGCGTCGAAATGGCCTTGAGGTGGTTTACATAGGAGGCAGCTCGCTGCGGACCAGTCGGATTGCCTCTCGGAGTTTAGTGCTGCTCCCTGAAGAAAGCATCGGCTGGCCCACAGGCCCGGAGGAGACAAAGGCGTCCATTATGATGGGAATAGATTCTGGCCCTCTGGTGACCTGATTGGAGTCATGGTGATATGCATCATACGGTACAGCCATTGCAATATAGAGCCCACGCTATGTGGGATTTCAGCGGGAAAGCGATGCTACGTCATGGCCGCAAAAGGCGGACTTCGACCGAGGACATGGTGAAGATCTGTCGGTCTGTACAAAGGGAAGAAGGAGGACTTCCTTGAACAAACCCTTTAAATGGGTTTTCCATGAACAATCCTAGAGGATGGGTGAAGTGAACACTTTTAAGGGCTCAACCCATGCTTTGAAGCTTACCTTACATTATGTCTTGATGCGGGATCTCGCGGTTGTGGAGGACATGGTAAGTCTGCTCCATGACCCGAGGATCGGAAAGATCCTGGATCCGGCCTCGAAGAGGATCAGGACATCAGTGGAGCTGATCGGCGGGGTATTTCACCAGCTCAGCATGGATAATGCTTTGGTAGCCATTATAGCGGACTACCCCGAATGTGTCCGGCTTCCCAGTAATGGCATGTTGAGGTTAGGACACCATTATCTCTTCCTTGCCCATTTCTAACCTTCATGACGATGGTATTTACGAGCGCCTTCACGGCGGGGAAGCGAGCAGGCGGCTGACCTACAAAGTCATTCGGACCAGCGGTGGAAAAGGGGCCTTGGTGCGGGCCAAGCAATCGCCGCAAAGGTATAGCTCAATTTGAATTTTGAAAACGCATTACCTAGAAGTGTCGAGTGCTCATGAGTCTTTATAGGAAAAAAGCGCTCGCCCGGACTGCGGCGGAGTTCTGATCCAACCTACGTCCGAGCTCAGCGCCCGACCGGAGAGCAAAGCGCAAGGTAGCAGGCGGATCCTTCTCCAGCAGGCACGAGTTATCGCCACCAAGTCACGAGTGGAGCGCCATGAACCATAAGGCGCGCCGGGCGATGTTGTGGCGTGCTTCTTCCCTGAGCATTAGGCGCTTCTTGAGGCGCGCATCTCCGTGCCGCTCAAGATGGTTTTACGAGCCACGGGCAGTATGAAAACACTCTGGGTAAAAGGAATTTTAATGGTTATATATACGGTAGCTCCGAGACTTAAAGTAGTTATATTAGCGATTTAGATCATTTAGCTTGAGCTCTTACCGAGAAGAATGCCCGCTGTCTCGGGGTGCCAGAATGCAAGGCAATTTGAGGCGCACTTGCATCGCGGGGAGAGCAGACCCCTCTGGTAACACATTTTTTATTAATATAAGCGATGTATGTGGCGTGCGCATAAGTCTAATAGTGACATTGCAGTGCCGGCGGACAAGATCAGACAGAGCAAAATTACTGCGCCTTGAAGGCGGCGAGAGGTTTGAATAAATTGCAAAGAGAACAAGCTCAAGATGCCAGCATGGCTCGGAGAAGAGCTGAAAGGTGCTCAAGCGGGCTTTCAGCTCTTTTAAGGAGAATCAGTGACCGTCGCGGCATTTATAGTAAGTGTTGGCGGACTCTTTTGAAAAAGAAGAGTTAACGAGGAAATAAATGACATAACATGTCTTGTAGGTATACTCACAGTGTACTGGAACCCATATCAGCGGTGATCAACTTCGAGCTATTGGCTGCTCGAACAAGTTCGGCGATGGCGGCATCGTCCGAGCTTTATGGCCAGCCCTCTCCTTGCAGGGCCTTGGGGAGCTGGGAGAAGCTTGAAGTCTTGTGGCGATTCCGTTTATGGAAGATTTGACTTGCGTCAAGGTGCAGGGAGGCTTGGGCCATGGTGAAGGCAGCGTTACAGAGGCGGATCCCAACCACATGGACAAAGTTGGACCGGTGGGGCCCGATGGGAAGGAGATCCTGTGAGTTTAGTATACAACCAAGTAGAGTTGGCTGCTAAATTTTTAGCAGGTGCATAAGTTAGACTTTGTTGAGCGGGATTGAGGAGGAATACAATCGATAAATTTGACAATGTATGTTTTCCTATAAAGTGACATGTGAAATGCCTTCTAGCGGATTGTGATCGTTTGTCTTTGCCGACCTTTTAAGCTTCAACCTCGGGACCCTAGAGTCGGTGTGTCGAATACCTTTTTGGTTAAAACAACCGTGGTATGCATGGAACCCGGCGTGGGGTCATTAGTGCTTTATCGGACAAGTGCCCAACTAGTTATGTTATATTACATGGTTAGTGAAACATCTTCGGGGAGAATAGTTAATTAAGGGTTCCTTTCACAGGAGGCATGCCCTAAAGTGCATGTCGGACTGCAAACAAAGAGAAAAAACATACGAGGCAGATAAATAAATAGGTAAAGTCATCTTTTAAGTCCTTGACGAATATTCCCTTAGAAGGCTAGCTTTGGCTTCACCAGTCTGAGTACATCAAGGCTGACCCGTGATAACAATAAAGTGCTCCTTTACCTCCTAGCGAACAATCGGGAGCGAAGAGGTAAGCGGAGCGAGCAACCCACTTGGCCAAAACTTAAGTCATGTCGATGCATATAATGGTGAGTAAAAGGTACATGTGGAAGCTTGACACATGTCTTTGGTATAAACCCTTATAATTGAGCTTACGTAAAAGAAGCTAGGAATAATAGTGCGGATGGCACATCGTATGGGAAAAATCGAAAATAGGCGCAAGACTTTTGAATAAAAAGGTATGAAAAGAGAAACAAAGACAGCGAAGTGTAAAAGTTTGGGCCGGGGAAGGGCGAACTCTTAGTCGGCTAGGCATAGAATCGTCCGAATGGGCTGCATTCCATGGGTTCGGCTCGAGTCGGTTATCGGCGCATTTAAGTAAACGGTATGCTCCGCGATCAGGACTTGATCGATAATGAAGGGCCCTCCCATTTGGGCTTGAGCTTCCTTTTTCTTGTCCGTGACGTAGAACTAGTTCACCAACGTTGTAAGTCTTGGCCCGTACTTCTGCTTTGATATCTTGAACCTGCTGCTGATATCGGAATGAGCCTTGGTGATCGTTCTTCCTCAATGTGTCCAAGCTGTCCGCGATCAAGCTCGGCCTCTCTTTCTCTCGTACATGCGCTTTCGAGGTGAGTCATGAATAATGTCGCGGGACTGCCCTCTGCTGCCGTGTATCCATAAAAATGGTGTGAATCGGTAGTGCGGTTAGGCGTTGTCCGCAGCCCAGTCTGGAGTCAGGCTCCTCGACCAGTCGTGTCGATTTAGTAAGTGACCGCACTAATCTGGGTTTAATACGCGCTCATTATTAGACCATTTGCTCGTTCCACTTGACCGTTGGTTTGAGGTGATAGTTGAAATGATCGAGCTTGATGCCCATATTTTGCACCATGACTTAACGTCGGCTGTGAATTCGTGCCGTTAGGTGATGATCTTGTGGGGACTCCGTAGCGGTTTTACTACCAGGATATAAAGTCTATCACTGGTGGGACTCTGCCATTTTGACCGGTTTGGCCTCTATCCATTTGGTGAATTTATCCACCATGACCAATAGGTATCTTTGCTTGTGGGTTCCCCTTTAGGGTCCAACCATATCAAGCCCCGGACCGCAACGGCTGGGTAATGGGTATAGTTTTGAGGCGATGGGGCGGCATGTGGCTCGATTAGCAAGAGGCTGACAACTTCGCATTTCTGACTAAGTCTGGGCATCTGCCGGGCCGTCGACCAATAAAATCCTGTCTGGAATGCCTTTCTACAAGGCCGGGCTGCTGCGTGGTGTCCGCCTAGTCCGGCATAATTTCAGCCGGGAGGTTTAGCGCCTTCCTCTTGGAGTACATCTTTGGAGGACTCGGTTGTACTTTTCTTATAAAGTTCTCCCTCATGGACCTTGTAGGCTTTTCGATCGCGGACTATGCAGCGGGCCTCGTTTTGGTCTTGGAAGTTCACCTAAGTAAGTAGGCTAGGAAGGTCATATCCGCAGGCGATTCGCCATTATGATGGGCTGAAGGTGTTATGTCATCGGCTGAATACGCCCGATTGGCCGATTTTTCGGTTTGTCACCGGGCTCCTCTTCCCATAGTATGGATGGCTTGACCGTTCGGGAAGATATTTGGAGGGACTGACATCACGTTTGGCACCGTGCGTGCGATCGTCGGCAACAGATTTATTATCTCGGGCTATGTGATGGAATTGAGTCCTTCAAGCGGTGACATTTTAGGACAGCGTTGCGATATGCTGCCATTTTGGATCCTTGGCGTCAAGTCTCCGTTTATTTGGGATATTGCAAGGTTTGAATCGCGCACCTCTAGGCGTTGAATGCCCATGGAACTACCATCCGGAGACCATGTAGCGGGGCCTCGTGTTAATTGCATTGTTGGAGTCCGTGTACATTATTTGAAGTACATCTTGGGTATGTCTCCGGTTGGGGCGTCAATCGGCCTTGATCCGACCAACATTTGAGCCGTCAAATGCATAGTCAATTGGAGTATCTGCCGTACTCTTTAGGGTTGACCGGTCCATTAGCGACAAAGTCAGCCCGAACTTGTGACTTTATAGCTACGTGAGGTTTTAAGTTATATCGAATGGTAAGAGCTCAATGGCCCATTTGCAATCTGACCATTCGTCGCGGTTATTTATAATGTCATTGAGTGGTACTTGAGGCCTGTTATCGAACACTCTTGAAAGTAGTGAAGCTTGGGATGCCATGAACACCATATGCTATCTTACGATAGTGCGGGTAGCAGGACTTCGGGGGTTATACGGTGGATACATAATACTGCTGTTTTGAAGAGAATTTGTGCCCTTCATCTCTCGTTCGGCCGCGAGGACGCGCTTACAACTTGATGCGTTGCTGCGATGTATAACAACATTGGTTCGCCCAGTTAGGCGTGGCGGGGACAGTTGTTGCCAATATGGCCTTTATTTCTTGAGTCGGCGGTGGCAGACATCCGTCCACTCGAAGTGTTGATGCACGAGGAGGCGATAGAGGAGCACGCCTTTTCTCCTAGGCGAGGAGATAAAGCGGCTTAGAGCTGCCGCATCTGTTAATTTTGTATTTGTTTGAGGTCTTTTGGAATGTCAAGCCTTGTGAGAGCTCGATTTTAGCGGGTTTGCTTGATTCCTCTACGGACACGATGAAGCCAGCAGCTTTCGGCTGAATGCGCAGCTTATTTCCGGTTCAACAATGTCATATGCTCGAGGTTGTCGAACATGAGCCTCAAATATTATACTAGAGTTTCGGCGTGTTTTGTTTTCCAACTCGTCGTCGTGTCTCTCATTGTTTTGCGATCTAGGTAGCGGACATGTTTGAATCATGCGGCGATATATTCGGCGGCGTTTTTAAGTCGAAGGGCATCGTGTTGAAGCGGAATGGTCCGTAAGGGGTGATGAATGTCGTGGCGGTGAGTGCCTTCGCCATCTTGATTTGATGGTAGCGGAGTATGCATCGAGGAAACACAATGAATCGTGCCCTGCGGTGCTTGCTCGATAATTTAGTCGTCGGTGGAGAGGAAGGATCCTTTAGGCAAGCCTTATTGAGGTCTTTAAAATCGACACAAAGGCGCGGGATTTGTCCTTCTTTGGTACCATTACAGTTGCTAGCCAATCCGGATGTTTGATATCTCGATGAATCCGGCTTCCAATAGTTGGCTAGCTCTTCTCCCATACCTGTCTTTTGGGTTGGAAAAAATCGTCGAAGAAACTGTTTGGTGGCGAATCCTTTAGGATGTTTAGGCTGTATGCCTTGCGTGGGATTCGGGCATATCCGAAGGATGCGGTGAAAATGTCCAATTTTCCCCAAAGAATTCATGGTCTTGGCGTCTACCCGAGGTTCAATTGTACTAATGGAGCCGTCTTTGTTGGGTCCGTTGGATGGACCTGAATTTTATTATTTCATCTGCTGGTTTGAAGGAGGTGGACTTGGATCTTTGCTCGGTATCACCGTCCTGTTCACCGTGGCCTTGTGCGGTAGTTCTTACGCGCTAAGGCGGATGACCTCGAGGCTAGTGCGGTTGTCTTGTTTTTGTGTGAGTGCTATGTCCGGATCACTAACGAGAGTGATTATTCATTGGGCAGGACATT